>VMBQ01005266.1:16049-56055 GCA_007657795.1 Dreissena rostriformis
TATATATATTTGACATACTTCACAGATTCCGCTCTATTTTCACAGAAAAACACGGACATCATCGTGAGTGCGGCGAAGGAGTCCCTGCAGGAGGAGGACCCCGACATCATACCTCTGTCGGATATGGACGAGCCGTCGTCGGAGGTCGGCAGCGTGATTAGCAGTAGCAGCATAGGCAAGGCTTATGTGGCGGAGCAGGAGGCCAAGGACATGGAGGAGCTGATCCTCACCCACATCCGATGGGCGTCCCCGACCGCCCCTGTGCTGACTGATGGACATTATGTTTTTTTTTGTTATTCTGACTGACTGTCGGACTGACTGACATTTTCTGTACGTGTGTTTCTTTTTCTTTATGTTTTTTTTTATATATTTGTTCATTGTTATTTTGTCTGCACCTTCACATATATGTATTCAATACATTCAGTGCAGACACTTGGTTGTTGTTATTTATCTTTGAGTACAATGGAATACCGATTACACATGGATCTGCTGCAAACGATAATCAGGTTGGAGATAGCTGCAAACGGATATATCTGATTCATGCACAGCGGTGTCATTTAACCGTAAAAAGAACCATCTGTCCATCGGGTTTGAGTATATATTTTTGACAGTAAAAATGGCAAGGGGGTGGCTCCCTGTTGACCCCTAATATCTGAGTAAGGGCTTGAGATATCTCAAAACAGACTTCAGATTCGTGCTCAGCGATGAATTCTTACTTAGAATACCAAGTTTGGGGCTGTTGGCAGGGGTTTCACCCTGTATACATCAGGGTGAAATTTTAACCCAGAGGGCAATGTTCGAGGTCGGATTCAAACTCGGTTTCTTGGGTTAGGATAGCACGCTGAGCACGAAGCCGTTTTCAGATATCTCGTCCCCTTCAAAAATTATTAGGGGTCACTGGAAGCCCACCCGGATCAGTTTTACGGTCAAATTATCAACTACCTACAAGTGTTGGCTTTCACTTAGAACAACTTTTTATGATTTTTCACCTACTTTGCCCCATCCCAGACCGAAGTATACACTCAAAGTGGACTGCATTTTCTACTAAATAACCGTACCACAACAAAAACGAGACATGTGTACATTTGTATTGACACTTTACAACCACCTGACGGCACTTTTGGTCCAACATTTTAGCCAATAACATGGCTCGGCTTCACTTTCTGGTCGTTTACCATCATTCGGCACTGAAAAAAGGCCCACAATACACAGACAGACCAGCACTGGTGTCCTCATATGCATAGCAGAGACTAACAACGTGCGTTACCGGTCCACTTTCACCACCTTTTTTTCCCTAAGGAATTAAACCCTCCCGGGAAACCAATAGCTGGCCTAAAAGCACTCAGCTTTACCATATATCGAACATATAATGCATTATATACGCACTTTATCAAGTTCCAACAATGTAGGGTCAAAGTAGGGGTATTTTGCACGAGCAGTACCCTGTTTTAACGCCCCCAGATCCCAGAAAAAAACGATAGGCCCTTGAAACTTGTGTTTTTCCTATAGACTATACATCCTTCAACAACATTCAAGCAAAGAGAGCAAGATATTCCTGCAGACGACTAATTTAATCCAAAACCCCAAAATAACGGCGATTTTTTACTATTTTTGGGGGGATTTTTTTTTTATTATGGCCCCTTGAAGTTATGTCCCTTTTTTATTTTGCCCCTACATAGAGCCTCAAGGTCATGCAAGGTCATCCCTTTTGTTGCAAATAAAAATTTGCGCAGCCATTAAACAAGAACCGACTCAAGGCAGTCATTTTTTTACACATATCACAAGGGAGAAATAACTGTTATTTCTTACAAAAGTTATGGCCCCTTCACTAATTATAACAAAAAAATTATACCAAGTATGACCCTTAATTACGATTTTTATATTATACAGTTATAATATCCGCAACAGTAAAAAATGCCTACCTAACAATAAAAATGTCCATAGCAAACCGTATAAAGGTCAGCAAAAATAGTAAAAATTACCACTGGATCCTAACCGGACCGTAAAAATGTCCAATTGGACAGTAAAAATGTCCAAAATATCCTAACCCTAACCCTAACCCCAACCCAACCCTAACATTAACCCTAAATGGACACCTAAACACATATAAATTGATAATGGGGCGATCTGACAGGGATCAGGGACGATAAGAAATATCGGACGGGGCGGATCGAAAAATGCCTCGGGGCGAGTCGGTAATTTCAGCATGGGGCGATAGTGCGTTTAGCACCCTGCTCATATGCTGTTCTTTTGTTTGGTTACTGTCGGTATCGGCTTTCCCCTAAAACTCCCTGCAGAGTCTTATTGTGGTTCAAATAATATCATTATGAAAACAGTGTAGGTCTGTAAAACGTTAATGTCATTCAATAATGCTCTGAAAGGTGAACCTTCACAGCAGATATTCGAAATAAGAAGTTTCACCAGTCAAGCCCATGAATTATCTTATTTTTTTTAGATAGTTGAACGCATTGTCTTGCTTTACGCGAACACAGACTTGACGTATTTACTACTTCTTAGAAGCTTTACGGTAAACACGTGCGTTAAAAAAAAACAAATACATACAAACTTGCTCAGCTTTGAAATTAAGAATGTTTGTATCCGGTATTTGTTGTCGTGGTTTTATCGCGCTTATGACGTTACGGATTTAATACTTATTGGAAGCTTAACGGTAAACATGCGCGTTTTAATATATCAAATACCTACAAGCCTACTCACCTTTGAAATTAAGAATGTCTGTATCCTATGGAAGGGAATATCCGCCAGTCCATTCATGTTGCCAAATGACAATTACATATTGCTAAATGACAATTGCATTTTTTTTTGTTACAAAATAACTGCGTCGTCCTTGCGTCTTTATACTTGTTTCTATCAGTTAGTGAAATATTGCTTGCATACTTCGTTTTAATGTTTGCTCGATGAATGTTAATCATGTATTCTTGCGAGTAAATGACAAATGAATTATTTCTGTTAAAATGTTCATGTGGCTGTCTTCTTGTTGCTGAACTATTACCATTTCAATAGTTAGTAATGCTAGAAAAGGCATATTGATTGTAAATTCTACGAAGCGAAATGAATAAGCACAAGGCAGCAGCTCACATGAAGTAAGCCGAATGCCGAATGCATTAAGACGAATACATTAGTAATACTGAATTCATATACGACGGAGAACCAGAGTTTTCTGTAGTTTTCGTAAAAGGTTAACATTAAGAACGGTGTTGTATTCTATATCTTCCAGATAAATTACTCTACTGCGTCGTTTCGAGCGTATTTTCCACTGTTCTTATTCATGTAAAGTGTACTTGTTTATTATACTAGTTTATAAGGTAAATTGGATACGATAGTAATCCACATTTCGAACGTTGAGATGTCATTTTGGTTTGTGATTAAGGTCTATTTGAAGTTAATGGACGTAATCTTGTTTTCATGTACACGTCAAACGTACCACTGTCAAAACGTCCCATAGAATCATTGTGACGAAGGTGAGTTACGATTATCAAAACTTAACTGTTGGCTTGTTTAATTTTAACTATTAATTTCATACTGGTTTCATCACATATCTTCGTAACACTGTGTTTATCTAATCAAATCGTACCTAGGTTGGTAAAATCGTATCTTATTCAAAGAATTCATTTTAATTGTTTTTTTACCAGTTTATCATCAATACGGCCTAGAAATGCATATATAGATCTAATTAAAATGGAAAGCAATGTGTGAAAATAAGTATACACAGTTACCTCATTTACGAACAATAATAATATTTTTTTTGGAATGTAATGGTTTCTCTTTGTCATTTCAAATGTTTATATTTCTGATTCTGTTTTATACTATTATCAATATATGTTGACCATCTTACACCTATTTCTGTATATTGGGTACGAGATGACTTTGGATAGGTACCAGTTGACCAAAAACAGGAATAAGTTGACCAAAATGGGTTTGAGTTGACCACAGTACGGGTTGAACAGTTACCTAACAGGTGTCTTCAAACACACACATTTTGATGAAGATTTTTCTTTTATAGACTTAAATGGTAAATCTATATTATTTGTCTTTGCATCTATCATGTGTAGCCCAGTGACCCAGTTAATGTTTATGGTTTGTAACTCAGGAGTCCTGGGTTCGATCCTCACATGCAGCACTGATTTGTTTCATGAGAGTTTCCTCTGGCAAGACTGCAGAGCCCTAGCCTAGTACTGGTGAAACCTATGAAGCATAGTGAATCTTTGCATTAATGCTAGTTAAATACACAGGCATAAACACTATACAAACGAACACATCAAGATGTTAGTAGATGAAGGATAATAGAGGGATGAAGATTTCCCATAAAGATGGAAATTAGATGATCAAAGCAGATAAGATCATATTTCTGTGAAAAAAGTATAGAAACTTAGATCAGCAAGTGTAATATCTGACTACGTAAGTTATTATCTCTCGAATCTATCATTATACTGCATAAAAATGACTTGATTTTGTAAATAAAAAAATAATTTACATGAATACATTTGCAGATATGAGCCAACAGCAAAGAGCAGCTTCTCTTTTAAGGGAGGCAGCAGATTTGTTGAATGTCAACACAAGTGACAGGAGTACACAATACCAGTACCTGCACCAGTAACCTCTGTCAGTAGCACTAGTTCTGCAAAGCCAATTTTTCGCACGCAACAGTAAAAGTAAAAGAAGGAGGCATGGGCATGCAAATACAGGAACTGTGGCAGTGTCAGCACTGGACTATTATACACCAGTGTAATCATTACTAAAGAGGCCTGGGCTAGATATTTCGGAACTATACTCTATACCACACTAATTATTTTTTTTATGCAGAGTTTTTTTATTATAGTATTCTTGCATATACATCTTATTTTACTGTGCAAACTTAAAGAAGTCATTTATTATTGAATACTTCCTATGTATTGTGTACAAAACCTCTCTGTACTTTCAATTTGTTATGGAAAACCCCTACATAACTAATGATGAGGAAAAATGCTTTAAGCAGCTAACTCTAAAAAGGTATATGGTTTGGGTTCCATAGTTTAGGATATTTCAAACACTTTTGAATTAAAAAAAAAATCCCAAGTGCACCCGTCCTTTTCCAATTGGGTAAAACAATTGCTGCAATACAGAAAATCAGATTCCACAACACGGAACTTATAAGTACTGTATACAAATAAACATGTGTATCGAGTTGAGTCAGGTCCAAACTGCAAAGGCTATACCGATAACTCTGCTGGTATCATTTATAAAATTAAAATGTTTTTGTTTGCCCTTAAATCCAAGGCCAATAACTATTGTAAGTTATCAGTTTTACAATTTCCTATAATTAACTGTTCTTAATAAGGCCTAAGCTCTTGCATAAGTCAAGCTAAATATTAAATGATTTCAACCTTAACAAGACAAATGTGTTGCATTCACTCCCCGGGTGTAAATGCAGTTCCCTGGTTACAACTGTAACGTGCCCGAGCCCACTTGTTCTATCTTAATTAGTCAGACCTTCATAAGTCGTAAAGTTGTAGCTTATAGGATGCGCATATGTGATGTTCGAACTTATGAAGTTGGAACTTTACGAGTTGGAACTATTGAGTTCCAGCTGACTACGTTGGAGCGATCAAAGCTGGAACTAAACGGATCGAAAACCACAATATATAACTACTGTATAATTAATTTTCCTCTAGCCTTCTTCGACTATCTGATTAAACACAACTGATTGTAACAAGCAATTTTTAAGTTGAAAGATATAATTTTCCTCAGGTCTACTTTGACCACTTGATTAGGCATTCATGACCATACATTCAAACGTCGACTAGCTGCAACCACTTATATACAAAAACCATGTGTGCAAACGTACACACAAACTTATTACTGCAAAAGGCTTCAACTCTTCATACAAGAGCCTTTCAGTTTTGCTATCAACAAACTTCACTGGCCGTTCTCCTGACTACAACCCGAAATCAATAATTTCTACTTTTCACCAACCCCAGATAGCTATGCTTTCATGGAGTATGGCTATTGTTATTAATGACTCTCAAAGTTCCAGCCAATTAAACGCCAGTAAGTTGCAGCTTAACACAGGAGTTTCCTCAACTCACTATTAACAAACTTCACTGGCCGTTCTCCTTACTACAACCCGGAATCAATAATGTCTACTGTTCACCAGCCCCAGATAGCTATGCTTTCATGGAGTATGGTTATTGTTATTAATGACTCTCAACGTTCCAGCCAATTGAACGCCAGTAAGTTGCAGCTTAACCCAGGAGTTTCCTCAACTCGCTATCAACAAACTTCACTGGCCGTTCTCCTAACTACAACCCGGAATCAATAATGTCTACTTTTCACCAACCCCAGATAGCTATGCTTTCATGGAGTATGGTTATTGTTATTAATGCCTCAAAGGTCCAGCCAATTGAACGCCAGTAAGTTGCAGCTTAACCTAGGAGTTTCCTCAACTCCGTTATCACTATGGTTCTTAGGAGAGTTCCAACTCCTAGCTCAACAACTTACAAATACGATTTGTATCTGCTTTATATTAATTACAGCTAGTCAACATTCACTCACACATTCTGATCAAATATCAAATTCAAACTAACTAAAAACTGAGCGGTCTCCGGTATTTATTCTCGGTGTGTGATCAACTGGAACATACTCTGACTCAATCTCCATGCAGAGTTGTCGTTCGTTGCTCTCACATACATCTCTGCGTTGGGCTCAGCGGCCATATTGGACAAGAATCTTGTCCATACTCTTATCAAAACCGAACAAACGCATTTAAAGTATATTTGATTGGATTTTTATGATCAGAGGCGTTAAATAATGAAAAAGGTATTTTAAATTTACGATACATCGTGCAAAAACTTGGAAGTTTTAATGCAACTCTTTGGAACTATTTTATTGCCCATTTACGCAGATGGAATCATTCCGCGCACTTAACAAATGTAAACAAATGAACAAATTGAGTGACGTTAGGCATTGCTTCGACGGAAAACGTGTATTTACAGAGAGGAGACGGTCAGTTCTGTTGTATTTATCAAACAAATAAGGGGACCTTATTTTGCTAGGTGTATAAGGGAAAAGAATTATGATTAGTATTTAGTAGTAGAAGGCTCTTGNAAAAGTTGGACCGACTTACCTCCCTTGCTGTGACGTCACACATGTACATCCGCTATTTTTAACAGCGTTATTTAAGCCGAGACGATCAACTGCATTGCTATTACATCAATACTTTTATGTAAAATTATGGACTTTTCTGACGAATCTGCTCATTATGAAGATGAATTGCGTGAAATTAGAAGGTATATGTACATTACACGCCATTTTATCAATTTAAAAAATCCCAATTAGGCCAGACTCCTTTTCCCAAAATGGCTGGAAAAAGCCCTGAAATGTTCGTTATTGGATTTTTCATCATCTATCCAAATTATTGTATTCTTTCTTAGTAAATCAATGCAAGTGAAAGAAATCGTATTATTGTAACACATAATTTAACTTATAACAATACTTCTAATTATTTGCACCCACTGATGTAATTACATCGATGCTCTAACTGTTAATCGCGCAGGTGTTTTCTAGTTCGTAATCTTTTCCACTTATGCATAGTGCAAATGTAAAGTTCAATACAAGACAGAAAACACACTACCGTATTTTACGGGGTAAAAGACGCGACTTTTTTCCGAGGAGTCTTATTAATGGACAAAAATGAAAAACAACAGAATATCCTAATTTTTGCAAACAATGCGCGTGTGATAATCATTAGCGGTAATTTGATTGCCTCCGAATAACCCCCATGCCACTATCAATCGATCATTTAATTGGTTTATTGCAGTTTTATGACTGTGTTATACCTACCACACTGATCCTTACACTGTACTCCTCCACGATAAAATCGCGATAAAATCGTGGTCAGTTACTTAAGAGACTGATGATAGCAACAGGATGTAATCCTCCTGGAAATCGTGCTCTTCGTGCATTATTTTATCAAAATATTTTTTCGACACGGAAAGCGTTTGAACAAATTCATATTGAATTCATTACACATATAACCCACATCTAATTTTTTTGTTGAATTCCCCAATAAGACTACCAATTTGTAATCCGAAACACACTTCTGATTGTTTCATGTTAACGCGACGTTTACAAATTCTAGCGTAAAATATACAGTCGGGATTGTTAGCAGATATAAAAGGAATATGTCTTCTTTTCCAAATTTCAACATGTATTTCACACCCAGACTCCATGCAGTTCTCAGATCATGATCTCTGTGATTTATTACTCGAACTTGTTAGTTTCTGAACGCGCGTGCTACTGAATATAGCCACCGGGTTTGTGTTTTACTGCCCAAACAAGCACACAGTGGCTACGACCCGCGTTTTTGATCTCTAAATGTAAGATAAGCACGTGCACTATTAAATATAATGTTGGTCTACCGATAACCGCCGACTGCGTCTTTGTTCGATTGCCCAATCAAGACCTGAACATCGAATATCCTTTGTATTACGACACACAAACTTTAGATAAGCACGTGTCGTCTGTCAAAACAATGATTTTATAGATCAGTAAACATATCGAAGTAGCTCACACAGTGAATTCCCGTATATGATCTCGGAAACGAGACTTGCTTAAAACATTTAAAATAAAGATATTTTTTTTCAAAAGAATTTCTCAAAACAAATGAAAACTATTCAACATACACAGACAACACAAAATATAAATTATTTTGACAATTTAAATACAAACAACTTGTACATGTTATGATATCTAAATATAAATTAAGTTGTTTATTGGTCGTTGCAAAAGAATATGAATTGTACACGATGCTTTTTTGTGCAATCAGTATACAGTACGATAATAGTTTCAATAATGAACGAACTAAAAGAGTGTAACGATAACGATACAGCGTGTTTGATTTTAATTGTATTTAACGGAATTGTCAATGGCACATAATTCGTAAAGTACCACGGTACTTAAGCTGAAATTCACTACGAAACTTTTAATCGAAATTTCATCGAATCTTTAAATAGAAACATACGCCGAAATTCGTTTGATACTTTAGAAGAAATGGAGAAAGCCCGTGTTAATGAATTTGAGCACTGTTTTCGTCAATATTTACCAGAATTTGTTGTTAAAAATGGAGATCGGCCATATACGGGATTATCATTGTTTTGACAGATGACATCCGAGGGTAATTGTATGAAGTGTGCAGAGAAGCTGACGAAATTTTAACACACTCGCGCAGAAGTAAATATATCAGCGTATTACCTGTATCTGTTTCTAATTTTTGTTAGTTTGAAAATTATTTAACCTTTGTTATAGTATTTTCCTGCCCTTAACCAACAATCTAAGATATCAAAAATTTACTGATAAAATAGTAGGAAATACTATCGATAAGGAAAACAATAATTCTCTCATAAAACTGACAATTATGAGGTAACAAAAATATTACTTACTGCATATTGCTATCTGTAGTCACCAAAAAATGATTAACAGTCGTGCCAGACCCACTAGTTTTAGAGTCTACTAGCACATGAGTTACCAACTTACTTGTTTCAAGGTTTTAAGTACACTGAAGAGTTGGGCGACTTACAATAGGAATTCAAATAATTAATATGCATGAATTCTAGACCTGACCAATCGAATGTCAAGAATGGCCCCTAAACATCAGATCTAATTATAACTTTTGCCTTATTTGGAGCATCCATGCACACCTTGGAATGCCCTGTCTGTTTTGTATTCGAACAACAACAGAGACACTAGTAGAGGTTAAAGCTGGGTGAAACTGTCATTTTAATTAAAAATTAAGTTCCTGGCAGTCACGGGTATTCAACACAAACGCCCATTTCTATGTCCACGCATGGCGGGTGGTTCCTGCAAGTCTTAGTCTCTCACACGATCTTTGTTATTTTAAATTAAGAAGCACGGGTGGATTCTTCGCCATAATAAAACAATTAAAATGAAAATAAACCAAAGAATAATAAGAACATTCAAAAGATGAATCGTTCGTAAAATCATTTAGGGCTAGTCTATAGATGCATTTTAACATTATTGTTTTCACAAGAATAGCTGGATGCGGATTTTCTGCTATTGCAGTGGTATATTGAATGCTTACTTAGGTGACCAGAGATCCCCACACAATGCCACATTGTCATGGTAAAACCTCATAAACTTTGAAAACAAACACACATACAAGATATGCACTCACCTTGGTCATAAAGGGTGTCCTGAATCCACCATTGTTGTGATTGCTGGATGGAGCCCCCTAAACGACACCAGGGCATTGGTTTAACATTTCAGAAGATCAGCATCGCCCTGAACGCATGTTTACAACCTTGGCAAGCAACATTGGACACAGCCCGGACCTGCAATTACACAGCACATATATGGGTTTTCGATGGCATTCACACTTACGCGAGAACATGACCAATTTACTTATCTCTTCAAAGTCTTTTAGTCGAGTTAAATGGACAAGGAAACAATACTTGACTGATTTACTCACTTCATGCACTTGTTCAAATTTAAACATGTGGTAAAGTTCCTCATTGTTTCAGTCTAAAATAACAAATGAACTGAGTATACTCCACATAAGCTTAAAAGGTATGCTTCTCGACAAATTAAATACTTATTTAGCATCAGAAATCAGCCATAAATAATTTTATTTCACATAATTAGCCAGCGAATTTATTAATTGTGACATAAGTTTTCCAAACTTATACTAATCAATCTCTGTTCTGCCACCTAGATAACAAATCAGTAGACCCTGGTTAGGTATCAAGGTGCAGACTGTGCTACATAGCTGCCTTTAATACTTGAAAAAGGGATGGCAGAGATAAAAAATGTCCCGCTCATCACGGAATTTGAACCAAAAACTTTCGTATCCAGCGGCAGAGACAATTTCCGTGGACCATCGTTCTACTCAAGTAATTGATCTAGTTGTATAGTGATAAGGATCTTCCTCCATCACCAATGAAAGGATCGCAATATAACTGAACTACACGTAACAGACTACTGCATTAAAACCTCTTCAGCTTGTGACAATTAATCCAGCGTCCTTTGGTTTTCTAGGCATTGTGCTATATGCAACAACCTACGGCGATAGTCACACATATCTTTTATGTGTACTACTTGCTCCTCGTCACTGAAAAGAAAATGATAAAGATATAATGTTACTAAAAAAAACATCATACAGCTACAATTATATACTTGTATGGAGATTTTATGTTATTTTCAACATTTATTTTCAGCTATATTGGAGCATCAGTTCATTAAGTCATGATCCCTGAATTGCAAACCACTACAAGGCTGGGGAAGTGTTTCTTGCCCAGGGACATTCCCTAATAACCACAATTCTATGCAATTCCAAATATGGTAACCCAAAAACATACCATTTATGCAAACCAAGTGTAGTGTGAATAAACAAGGATATCAGTAAAACTGATGGATGCTCCCCGATGAAGCTTTGTGCAGTCTGCACAGGCTAATTAAGGTGACAATTTCCGCTTTTATGGTATTTTCGTTTAAAGGAAGTATTTTCTTACAAACTTTCATGAGGCGGAAAGCATCGTTCCTGATTAGCCTCATTAATCCGGGACAACACTTTACGCATTTGACACTGTTTTCCCATAACAATATACATGTGTGACCATAACAAACTAAGTGATATGTTACTACATGATCAAATTTTGAATATTGCATTTATAGATTTACTTTTTGACTATTAACTCTGGCAATTATTATAAATTAATATAAATGAGTGTGTACCAAAAAACCAAAGGATTAAAGAGAAATGATAATGGATATCATTTATTAAATAGTATGTGTCCAATTGTGAAATAAATTCTCCAAATTTATACTATCACTCTCTATTCTGCCACCTGGATACCTAACCAGTAGGCCTATTTTTTTCTGATGTTGATTGATGCATTGTGGTTCAGTGATGTTACGCTTGAACACCAATCTAAAAGCCTAGGAATCGAATCCCGGTCAGGGCAGTGGGTTTTTCAGATATAATTTCCATGTTTCCAACCCAACAAGAGGTGAACTTGAAACCCAGAGGGTAGCCCATGTATCTGTGCTTTACACAGAGCCCGATAAAGAACCAAGAAAGTTCATAGACATTTCATAAAAAGAGCTAGGGTATCGCACCCTGATATCCATTTGTGACTCTAACCTATATTATGCCATTTTATGTTGATCTTAATATATCTATGTGCTACATACCGGTAGCTGTCTGTAATAATTGAAAAAGGTGTGGCAGTAATTAAAGATAAATAGGATGCCCCCGCTCTTCACGGGACTCGAACCAATAACTTTCGTATCCCGATGATATATCCCTGGACCACCGTTCTACCCAAGTAATTGATTTAGTTGTTCTTTGATTTAGTTTGGCCTTCCTCTATCACTAATGAGCCGGGCATCGCACTATAAATAAACTACTGACTACGCCATGTAAAATTCAAACCAAATCAAATCCCATGCGACACATGTTAGAACAGAGACACGTTAAGCTTTTAAGTTCCTGTTATAGCGTAAATAAATCACAAAAAGTAGAACTTACATGGGCATCATTTATTTTCAAAGCGATTACGACAGGAATAAGGTGTCGAGAGTGGGATTTTGAACATTCCAAGCCAAACAATATGCATACTGTAGACGGGTAAGTTGTTTTACTCCTCACCGCTTTTTACGGAGGATTCCATAGATAGTCGATATATCACGATTTAAACCAGAAATTGTGATTTTGATGTTTGGAATGATCTCCCGTCAATAGTAATTTACGCTAGAAATTGCGATAGAATTAGGTTTTTTAATACTGGTTCCCCTTTTTGAAACGTGTACTGTTTATAATGGCGGTGTTTGTAAAACCGAAGACTAATTCTAAATCAGAGACGCACTAGCAATCGACTTAAGAAGTAATATAGATCCACAAAGATATTAACAGCTAGTTCAATTCAGTAGCAACATAGCCAAATGCAAAAAAAAACAAAGAACGCCGTTAGAAATAGCATTAATACAAATTCCAAAAGTTTAATTGCAGTTGTCAATAACACACACGAAGTAAATATATATATGAGGTAATTATAAACTTATCAATATGTGACAATTGAAGGAAGTGGCTTGCACAGCAAATATAACTAGGAAAAAAGCAACTACCATGTATTATAAAGCATATGACAGTAGTTAAAATAAGAATGTCATTTAACAGCATGCATGTTCTGTAATAAAATAAGAATGTCATTTTTATCGCGCTAATGACGGGACGCATATACTACTTCTTGGAAGATTAACGGTCAAGATGTTCGTTTTAATCAATCAAATTTCTACATACCTGCTGAACTTTCAACGTAAGAATGTCTGTATCCGGTTGTTGTTATTGTATAGAGCTCATGACGTGCCTTAATTACTTCTTTTTGGTAGCTAAACTGTTATCATATGAGCTTTAATCGATCAAATACCTAAAAAAAAGTGCTTAACTTTGAAGTGAAGACTGTATTTATATGGTACTTGTTGGCTTACATCGTAACAGAAAAAAAACATCAAATGAAATAACTGAAATTGATGCAATATTAAAGACTAAACTTTAATTAAATCTTTATATTCATCGTGTCTACATGTAAGAAACGTAAAACACAACATAAATCTTAATTAAGTATATATATCATCCACATTTACGCTGAAAAACAAATGGTCATAGTTTAACCACATTAAATGAGTAGCAATGTTTGTTGACATTTAAATACGCGAAATGGTTATAAATCTCTTTCTTGGGATTGGGACAACTTTTCATTTACGGCCGTGAACAACGTTTTTTTTTTGTTTTTTTTTTTAAATATTTATCCATCGGTGAATATTGTTTAATTACGTTGTTTATTAAAAGAGGTGCTATTTTGGTATATATTTAAACTGTTATATGTACTTATTTTTGAATGTTGTTTTACCAAATCTGTTTACAATATTATATTAATCTTTCGAACTGTAAATACTCCAACTGCAAAAAAATGTTGGCCATATTCACGTTTAGTGACTCATGAAACTGTGACACTGTTTTTAAATGCTATTTAAAGAACAGGTTTTACCACTTTTGATTAAATATTATGCAATAATGCATAGAGGAGCGTTTCAAGTGTATCAAGTGTATATGTTCTGTTCTGTATTCTGTATGTAAACCCCATCTAATCATTTCAATGAAATATCTATCGATCACTTTCATGACGCACACGCTTGAATTGTTATGTTTGAACAATTGTGACAGTTAATTGATGTTCTTGTTGATGAAACTTTTTCTTAACAAAAAACATCAAAATTTAATGCGAAAACAACATGTTACAATGCTTCACTCATCACTTAATGCTAAAGCATTCTTAACTCGCCGCATTGGTCATGAGTTTAACATTATGTTTGCTAGGATATATAGACATATAAGAAGGGCTTATACTAAGTATGTTTCCTGTGTTCAGTATTGGGAGTTCAGATCATCATCATCGTGTTCATCAAAATCATCATCATCATCAACTGCATTTATCATTTTTACCTATTTGGTCAAAATAAAATAGCTAGCTTTTGCAGTTATCATTAAAAAATCGTCCAAACTTGAGTCTAAGGCGCGAAAGGACCTCGAAATATACACACATTTCACGTTATGCCTCCTCCGTCAAGAGTTCGATCTCGCTATAATTTGTTCTTACGTTTACGATGGTAACAATGTCAGTTTAATTATCTTTGATTTCGTAAATGATCTTCTGCACGTCCTTAAATTGAAACAATTATACGAATACGAATGTAATGCATCATGTACAAAAATAGGTTGACCAGGTATTTAAAAATTGATTACATCTGTAAAAAATATAGTGCAATGTCTATATTATTAAACTCGGAAGACGCAATATGAACGTCGTCTATGTTATTAATAAATAACCAAAAAGAATATAAGTGTACCTCGTATGGTTTCACTGTGAATAGCGCGTGGTACATAGTATCTACTTCGGTATATAAATTATACTGCAAGATTTGTTATTAAATCGTAATGTTTATTTTAACAATATATGCTATGGCGATTATAAATATTTGCAAATTGTGGTTATCATAAATGTTCCTACATTAATCATTCAAGTCGAGCTCGAATCCTATTTGCTGTACTGTAAGTATTCGAACAGCACAATACGAATAAATCAGTTTTACATTATGATTATTTGCAATCGGATTTCTGAAGCGCCAAAAATCATGACACAAAACTGAGGCTTACTTATAAATTATGGATGATAATTTGAAAACGGATCATGCTGAAGCAAATTTCTTTCGTCCGAATAAACATTGAAAATCGGGTGTTCATTTGTAAACATGGTTTAACATGGAGTACTATTTGGTGTTTGTAATAGAGAACATCAAGATCTTGCATTCATCAAATAATCTGAAGTCAAATTGAAACTGAACATCNTATAATATCATTCATAATATTTTTATGTATATTTGCCTTATTTAATAACATATTGATCTCAGTCTTTTTCAGCTACTATACACTTGTTATCCTTATTCATCATGTTTTTATAGTCGGTTGTACAAGTTGCCCAAGCTTATGTTTGTTGTTATTTTCACTCTTGCCGACTCAAAATAAATTTTATCTTATCTTATCTTATATTTTACCCCGGGGCCCACCAACACAGGCCTTGCCCATCCAAAATTGCCTTTTAATATAACATCTATGCGGCGTGGGGATGCGCGTCGGCATCTGCCGCGTCATTTCTAGTTTATCTATTGTGTTACTTATTATCAATCAAATATATATATATATTGCATTATTAATCGTGTGTTACTAAAATCCGGTTAAGGGATTGTACCATGATGTTGTTCATTACAACTTGTCACCGATTTGATTGGAAATGTTTTTTGGTTTGTTACAAGTATATGACACATAATTCTGGGTTAGTTCTCCGTACCATGTTGTTGTGAATACAACCTGTCACTGATTTAAAATGAGCAATACGTAGGTAAAGTTAAATAGACTTGCTCAAATAATGACGAATTGGCAATTGTCTAACATTCGGAAGATATTAGACAGATGAATGAAAGTGTATATAATTGGGCAAAATAAAACAATAGACATATAGTTTCTATGAAGTTTTTTATGGTAAATCAGAAATTTGACATTGATACAATGAACGAGAATAACGGTAGACAAAATAAACGGTGGAATTATTTATTATGTTTCTATTGTTTTCCCTCAAAGGGGATATCAGTTTCAGAACTGTAACAAACCCATGAAACAAATTGCAACAATATTGATTTCAAACTGACCAGTGTTATACCATATACAATTTACTACTACTGGTGTTTACCTTTGTTATACAGTGGGATAGCAACACCTGTCTGTCTATTTTTTCGCAAAATAACCAGCGTGGAAAGTACACAAATCACATAATTATGTGTGATTATAACACAAATATGCTTTCATTTTAAGGCCCCCGATCACCGAAATTAATTCAATTCGTGATAAAATGAAACCAGTTCTACTGAATGAACTTAAACGATTTATTTCATAAGAATTTCATAATAATATGTTTATGTTAAACAGCAAATAGAATAATACTTCCCCGAACATATTTTACTGACCTAATTTACAACATTAAGGCCTGATATTGTGTTGTGGTCTACTAAAGGTAAGTGTCTGATTATGGTTGAACTGACAGTTCCTTGGGAATCTAGTTGTGAAGAGGCCTTCGAACGGAAAAAGACCAAGTATACATACCTGCAAGAACAGTGCAGAGAGAAGGGATGGCGAGTGTGGCTCTACCCTGTGGAAATCGGCACTAGAGGATTCCCAGCACAGTCGCTGTGGAGAATGTTCAGTGCCTTGGGCATCAAAGGAGCAGACAGGGAGAGAGCAATGGGCAAACTGAGCCTAGCAGCAGAAAGGGCATCCAGTTGGTTGTGGAAGAAGAGAGAGGAGAAGAGCTGGAAGCCTACCACCAACACGTAGTGTCTGATCAACACTGCGGGCCCGCCGCCTGGAGAGTGTCCTGTGATTAAAGGGCCGAAACACTTGTTGATAGGCGGTTCTCAGCTGAGGATGTTTGTGGTACTAGCAGCACAGAACTGTATCTCACTCACTCACTCCCGAAGATTCACCAGCCATCGTGGTATTTGTATTTGTGGAGTGGTGGCTTTAATATTTATTTATGGAGATTTACATCGTCAACATGACAATCAGCCAATGACAACGAGCCAATTAAGAAGTAAACAGGATACGAATTTAATATTTTCTATGAAATAAATTATATAATCAACACGTCACTCGTTGTTTATTTTTTGCGGAGAGCCACCAATTTTCATATAAATATCACCGTAACGTCTCAAGAGTATAATTACAAACTGCATCTTTACGTGAATACTCAGCAAGTGAAAGAGTGACTTTTGATAAAGGTAAGATTATGTTTGTATCTTTGCTATGATAAGTTTATTTCTCATTCCTATACTAATACTATTCTAATAAATATGAATTGATATTGTTTTCTTTATTTTAAAATAAAGTAATTAAATGGTTTTACACATAATACTAATTAGATGAATAATTATTATATGTATTATGCTTATCCTCATCCTCATCATATCCTCATGATCGTAATCGTTATCATCATCATTGTCAACATCATCATCATCATCATCATCATCGTCATCATCATCGTCATCGTCGTCGCCGTCATCGCCATCGTCGTCGTCGTTTTCGTTGTCGTCGTCGTGGTCGACGGCAGCGGCGTTGGTGGCGTCGGCGTCTCCTCCTCCCTCTTTTATCCGCATCACCATCATCATCATCATCATCGTCTTCGTCATCGTCATCATCATCATCATCATCATCATCATCATCATCATCATAATCATCATCATCATCATCATCATCATTAACATTATCATCATCATCATCATCATCAACATCAACATCATCATCATTTACCAAGCTGGGAGCGGTCGGCATTAGATGTGTTTCCGCATTCGTCGCCTCGAACTCGCGTTGAGAAACCGCTGCTTGCAGAAGCTATTAACAAATACAATTTTTAAATTGGCTAATACCGGTTGATATAATCACCATGTAGACGGTTTAAATTTCTTCAAAAAAAAAATCAAATATATATGCAACATTAATTCTCTATATTCGAATAGCATGTTCGAGTTTAACAAAACACACCCTAAAAAAACTGGTAAGTGGAAAAAACTTTCTACTAAGATGTCGTAAGTTAAACGCAAGTATTAACACTTAATACTAAACCACATTCAATTGATTACTTTATTATTAACAGAATTAATATATACGTTATATATTTATGTTATTTTAAATACATGTATATCATTCTAACAAAGCGCTGATGCTTTTTAACTTATCGCGATGCATTTAATTTGGACAAATTATTTTATACATATACATGTACAATTAAGCTGGACCAATTTAGCGCTTCAGAGATAGTGAACAAATACAGAAGCTGAAACTCACAATGAGGGCAATTGAATGTCTTTTTGTTAATTTCCTACCTCACTGGTGATAAGCTGCAAAGGTCGGATCGTAAGACGCGGAGCAGTGTTTCTCGAACGACGAGTGCAATAGAAATCTCGCAGTTGTTCAGGGTTTTCGGCATCGATAACCATCATTGGTCTTCTGACGGGGTTGTACATGTACTGATAACCTGTCGATGCCAACATCGGGAAACATCTGGTTACCTTATTTGTTAACTTTTTTTGTTTCTCAGGAAGAATTTTAAATTCATAGGAAGATTTAATAACGCGCGTGGAATCAAAAGAGTTTGATTGGCTGTTATTTCTGGAAGGGCCCTGATTGGTTATAATATTCGCGTGAACAATTAAATCTTCCTTAAGAAGAATTCAAAATTCATAGGAAGAAATAATAGCGCGCGTGAAATGTAACGCGTATTTTGATTGGTTGTTATTTTTAGCAGAACCCTGATTGGCTATAACATTTGTAGGAACAATTAAATCTTCCTAAGGAAGAATTCGAAATTCACAAGAAGAATTAGGATGACGCGGCTAAAAGGGTCATAAGTCACGAATTCTTCCTTAGGAAATTTTAACCTTCCTTATGCTTATGAAGATTTAATTGCTCCTAAGGAAGATATATATAGATTTATATCTTCCTAAGGAAGAATTCGTGACTTTAGATCCTCATGGTACGCCATACGAAAAATCCCAGCTGTAATCAGCAAGTCCCAGCTTTAATCAGTAAGGCGTGACATGGTCTATATATGTTGCCTAGAGCGCATTTTCGTGAACTGTTTTTGGAAGTAATAAGGTGATAAATAAAATAAAATAAAAGATAAAAAATGCTAATAAAAATGTAAATTGGAAGTTTGGTTTCAGTTTCAAGATGTTCGCTTACGTTCGTTTATACGTCCTCGTCGCCATCGCGGCTGCCAGTTGTTCAGCTATCCGGTACCTGGGATGTTATGTGGACCGTGTGCCCCGTGTCTTGGATATCTACCGAGGACATTCGGATTCTAACTCGCCGCAGGATTGCGCCAATCGTTGCCATGGCTTCTCTTTTAGCGGCACGGAGGTCAGTAAACACGAGGATTCAACTGAGTGGTCAAGTATTTGTTATCAACAAATGGAGTAACAGCAACCACTGTTCCCTTCATGCATCATTTTGCTATTTTAAATAGGCGCCAATTTATATCAGTATACATCTTTAAGCAAAACTGTTCACTGTATGCACTAAGAATTGTATCCAACTGCTTTAACAGAGGAATTTCTCAAGAAATCATTTAAAGTTGATATTTATAGCTCTAATCATCTGTCATGAGGTCCGATTAATTAAGCTTCTTACGCAATAAGTTAAAATATTAAACTATTCTGAATTCCTATAATAATGAATAAGTTGTATATTGATTCAGATAAAGAGATATAAAATATAATGGTTGGTCGGCTTCGAGTGCTATTGTGGAAACTGTATTGTCGCCGCGAGAAGGCCGAATAGCGAATGTTCGAGGGAGTGTCCTGGGGACCGCGGTGCGATATGCGGTTCAGATTGGAGGCTGAGCGTCTGGCTCAATGATTAGTGGTAACATTCTTGTACTTTGGTTATACGTCTACAGCAAGAGGGGTAACATTTTGTACTTTGTTTATACGTCTTCAGCAACATGGGTAACATTTTGTACGTTGGTCATACGTCTACAGCAAGAGGGTAACATTTTGTACTTTGGTTATACGTCTACAGCAAGAGGGGTAACATTTTGTACTTTGGTTATACGTCTACATCAATAATTAGTGGTAACATTTTGTACTTTGGTTATACGTCTACAGCAAGAGGGGTAACATTTTGTACTTCGGTTATACGTCTACATCAAGAGGGGTAACATTTTGTACTATGGTTATACGTCTACAGCAAGAGGGCTAACATTTTATACTTTGGTATACGTCTATACGTCTACAAAAACATGGGTTACATTTTGTACTTTGGTTATACGTCTATACGTCTACAAAAACATGGCTTACATTTTGTACTCTGGTTATACGCCCCTCAATAAAAACTCATTGTGTGTGTACCATAATCACCATGGTCATTTTGTGTGCCATTCTCTTTGTCGCTCTGTAAGCACATATTTTTCGGACGAAAAAAAACGTGTACAATTTTCAAGTTCTTGCCCTAATCTTTCAGTAAATTGTTTTATTGGCATTTTTGTATTGTCCGTTGTGCGTCTGTAAAAAGATCTTTAAAACTTAAACTTTAAAAGCATCTTCACTGAAACATTTAGGGTCAGGGGTGTAATATTTTGGAAGTAATACTGTATACTTTGATCCTCTAATACGTTTGTTCAAATCATAACTTTCTGGTCAAAATCGTCTACGCCACAGGGGTACTTTCTGATTTAGTAAATAACTTTTATATCTTATTCTTAGAGGAATCAAGTCCCAGTGCTTTGGTATTTGCTATACAATGTGAGAAATCAAGTCACAAAGCTTTGGTATTTGCTATACAATATCATATAGATTTCCTGTACACAAATTTGTTAAGAAAATGTCCCTGGGGTCAAAACTGTCTACGCTTCAGGGGTCACGTGATTTACATTGATTTATGTAGTAAAGTACATAAAATATTATTTTTCTGCAACAACATGTCACCGAGCTTTGACTGTTTGCAAATTCAGATTGTGGTCCTCTGCAAAGTTTGTTCAAATCATGCTCTTGCTGACGATACTGGCCCTATTAGCCAAATGATTTATAAAAACTTGTACCGTATATTTCTGAAACCAACCTTTTCATCTGAAACTGCACGTAAAAAAGGTTAAGTATTTGGTAGTTCACATCGTGTAGTGGCCCTATACAAACTTCAATCATTGGTGTGTGACATTAGATATGGGTCATCTATCAATGTAGTTTAGAACAGGCCCAAGAGATCAAAACTGACCACACCCCATCACACTGGTGAGCAATCTCCGGAAAATCCTTTCTTATCGATACATCTATTCCTCGTGATTTGTCGCTAAAAATGTGACGCACTGATATTCACACATTGTAGCGTCAGGCAAACATCGCAAGCAAAGCCGCTTTGATGCGATACAAAATTCTCATTCGTGTCAATTACTGTATGAATGTTAAGCAAAACTGATTTCTATCATGTAAACAAACTACACCCCACGTGTTGAACATTGTTTCTTTTGCAGATGTGGGAATGCCGACTCATGAAAAATGAAAATTGTGGTTCGAAAACAACACTGTGTGAGCTGATACGAACTGCCCGAATGACACTCTTCGCCTATCGAAAACTGATTGCTTTTGTTATTTCTATAGAACAATATATTTTTCCTCTTAACTAAGTGCCTTATTACAGAGAAAAATGTTTGCATTCTAATTTGCTATGCAAAGTAGAATGCAAACATTTTTTCTTAAAAATTATATTAAAGACAGATCATCCTATGTTTATGTATTCTATCAATAAAAGCTTTCTTCTGCAAATCAATTGTGTCATTATTTACAATAGTATATATTTTTTTCTAAACAAAAGTGTCTCCAAAAAACAACAACAATAACAACAGCGTATCGCTTAGTGCAAACTATGTCAGAAACAAGAAAATCAAATGAATAATCTGTAATAACACAATTTCGACATCTTCAGATCAGACAAAACAGAACATTAAACCCATTTATGCCTAGTGGACTCTCCCATCCTTCTAAATTGATTTCCAAAATTAGGGATGTCTAGTATATTAATTTCTATATTTAGAATATTTCTTACAGAAATTCCTTTAAGCAAACAGCGCAGACCCTGATGAGACGCCGCATCATGCGGCGTCTCATCTGGGTCTACGCTGTTTGCCAAGGCCTTTTTTTCTAGACGCTAGGCATAAATGGGTTAAAGTATGTGTCCCCAGTATGTGTCCTCATCATATAAATTCGGTTCAGTCCTCCATATGTTGTTACTTACAAGTTGCAACAAATAACTATCAGGAGTGCTTGACATATGAAGCAATTCGTGACCCGACAATTCCAGAAAAATACGACTGTGTGACTACGACTCTATGATAACAAATCAGACAGCTCAAATTAAGTAAATTCGCAACCAATCGATTTTAAAGTCACATTTCAAACACATCCGGACATCTATTATTTGATATACAATAAACGTTGACAAAAGCCTTCATTAAACAAACGTTTGCCACACAATGCTATTAACGTCTTAGCTGTAATTCGAATGACAAGAAAATGCTTCTTAAGATAAAACACATCTAAAAGAAACTGTATTAAAACAGACAAATGTGTGTCTCCGCGCCAAACAATATATAGAAAACATCTACAGAATATAAATAAAAGCAAAGTGTGGTCGTACCTGTTCAAAATAAGTGCACCTTATCAGATTCAAGACAGACACATGCTTAGCGTTGGTCAAGGACAACTACAACGAGCGAGGCCTGGTATAGGGGATATAACAATGGGTAAGGGTTAGGGGTCGGGTTAGGGTTAGAACTAGGGTTAAGGCTAACCCTAACCCGACCCCTAACCCTAACCCTCTGACCCCCCCATGCGCATTACAATACCAGGCATCGATCGTTGTAGTTGTCCGCTTCCCTACAAGTATAGCACACATATGTACTTACATAAGAGAGAAACATACATGAATTACATAAATACATGAGTGAAACCATGACAACTATTATTATATATCAAGGATGACACAAAAAAAGCGTTTGAAAAACACTTATTTCCATTGTGGTCCTTGAGACATAGTGTTGTGTGACATAGGAAGACATGGCGAGAAATACATATAGATCACAGATTTGCAAAGGCGGATCCAGGGGGGGGGGGCGGACGCGGCGTACGCCCCCCCCCTAAAATCGCCAAATTAAAGTCAATTCATTTGATGTTTCACACTTAACTAGATCTTAATCACCTATTTAAACTCATTTTTCTTCTTTTTCGTACAGAACATTTCCCACAAATCACAGACAATCGCTAAATGTTTTAACTTTAGACTCTCTGTCGCCCGGTTTTTCAAGTCAAACTTTGCGATTCTGATGTATCCCTCTTTTTGCACATTGATTCTCAAGTGGTTGTCAAAGCCTTCAAAATCACTAAAATCGTGGAGCTTATAGGGGGCTTCGCCCCCCTGGACCCCCTAGCAGGGCTGCCCTGCACCCACCAGGGGCCCTAGCGGCCCCCTTGACCCCCAGCAAATCTTTCAATATCCCCCCTAACCAGAAGTCCTGGATCCTCCCCTTCATTTGAGCACCTTCATCAAGTCACCTTTAAGAAAGAAACTATACATGACACAAAACATCTTTATTGCACCTAGTTTGAGAATATTCAGTATTAAAATATTAAAACTTAGTACCTTTAGCTATTCTAAAATAATGCTCAGAACGACATGTACTTAACTTTTAAAGCTTGTAAAAATTAAGAGACAACAAGCAATAAACAAGTTAGTTCACGATAGAATATACTTATTTACCTTTTTCGCATACAGTTGTGCAGCTGTTGCCTATATAATAATGCACTGTTTTACGTCTGGAATATCTCCCCCCACCCCCTCGATGATTATAAATCATAAACTTCTCAAACCTGAGCATTGTCAAGGTTCTGTCAAGATTAGCAGAATATGTACAGCTGAGCAACATTAATCTCAGAATGATGTCTTGGTTCACCTGATTCTCTCATAGGTGATCCCGGTTGACCACACCACAATTGAATATATGTCAGTACAACAAAT
Source organism: Dreissena rostriformis (assembly GCA_007657795.1). Classification (NCBI taxonomy): domain Eukaryota; kingdom Metazoa; phylum Mollusca; class Bivalvia; order Myida; family Dreissenidae; genus Dreissena; species Dreissena rostriformis. Next base: position 40,231 of record VMBQ01005266.1, read on the forward strand.
ATTGTAATTATAATTGATTAATGTGGATTTAATGATTTTATGAAAGTGTAAGTTTATAGACAATCCCAGAAATCGATACCTCCGGATAACCGCCCCTGAATACTCGCGCGCGCCTCCAAAACGGTACTGAAGAACAATACAGGGGCCTATTTATTTGAATAGGTCCCTGAACAATAAAAGAATGCGAAGCAAGTTTATCTAATATATTTGAAGATTTAAATAGTTTCTGTTATCGATATGATCATGACATAATACTTCGTGTTTTTTTTTTAATAAATATTTGTATCAGTTATTTGGTGATTAAAAGAAACACGGATCGTATGCATTTTTTTAAATGTCATAAAACTCAGCATGACTTGATTTCCTTGATTGTCATTTTAAATGTTATCAGAAGGTGACGCATGGTATCTTATCTTAAACGGTATCAACACATGTGCAGACATGTGGTGTCACAGACATACCAATTAACTCTTTTAAACCACCCTTGGGACATCGCCTCTCACTGAGGGAAAGCATTCGTGCCTCTATCGCAGATGTTTTTTCAAGACCATTAGATCTACTATGCTTAACGCCCTTCCGGTTAAAGAGCGTATGCGGCGGACACCTGCCTGTTTTGCGGGGGAGGAAGAGAAGATGTTGAGAGCCGGTGTGATCCATGGATCGACGTCGGAGTGGTCCTCAGCCCCAGTGCTGATCCGGAAGAGGGACGGGACTGTCAGGTGGTGTATCGACTATCGGAAGAAAAACGACGACAGCATCAAGGACTTGTTCCCCCTACCCCTGATCGACATTTGCCTCGATACTCTGGCCTAAAGTGTCTGGTTCTCTAAGCTGGATGCAAACTCAGCTTATTGGCAGATGAACATCGCGGAGCAGGACCGGAAGAAGACAGCGTTTGTAACAATGTACGGCCTATTCGAGCATGTAAAAATGGGTTTCGGTTTATGTAACGCACCCGCGACCTATTCCCGGGTAATGAACCTGGTACTTAGGGGCCTAAATTGGGACACAATGTTGGCTTTTCTCGATGACGTCGTCGTCCTAGGTAGCTCCTTTGCCAATCATCTGGCGAATATAAGGGAAGCCCTGACCAGGTTTCGGCGGCACGGATTGAAGCTAAAGGCCAAGAAGTGCGTCCTCTTCCAGCAGCAAGTAAATTTCTTGGGCCGCCTGGTCAGCAGCAACGAGATCGCCATGACCGACACCGACACTCAGGTTGCCAGAGGCTGGCCGGTCCCCAGGAGCTCCAAGGATGTTGAACGATTTACCGGTTTGGCGAACTATCATCAGGTTTTCATTAAGAACTACTCCGACATAGCGACGAGGTTGTATCGTACCACGGGCAAGAACAACTTCAAATGGGAAGATGAACAGCAGGACGCGTTTAACGCGTTGAAGGCGGCGTTAACGTCTCCCCCGGTGCTGGGCCTCCCAAACCAGATTGATGACTTCATCCTGGATACCAACGCGTCGGACGGCGCCATATGAGCAGAGTTGATCCAGCTTCAGAACGGGGAGAAACGGGTGATAGCTTACAATAGCTACGCCCTTACCAAAGAGCAGAGGCGTTACTGTACTACTAGAAAGGAGCTTCTGACGGTAGTACGGTTCACGCGTCAATTCCGACATTACTTGTTAGGCAGACCTTTTGTTATCAGGACTGGCCACTCAAGTTTAACTTGTTTGTTGCGTATTATGGAGCCACAGGGGCAGCTGACGAGATGGATGGAAGAACTGTCTCAGTTTAATATGGTGCTGCAACACAGGGCAGGCCGGAAGCATGGAAATGCGGATGCTCTCTCTCGTATGCCGGAAGAGGAGCGGTTTGCCGCGGAATCCTGCGAGATCCGGTCTGGAGATTTGCCGTGTGGGGGATACAGGCACTGCCAGCGGGCAGATCTGTGGAGCGCGTTCACCGAAGACGTTGATAATGCAGTTCCGTTGGCGCTGCCGATAGTGCGCGAAGTCGTCCGTGACATTGGTGTGTGCACCGACGTGAGCACTGAAGGAGGCAACGGTGAGACTGGCGGCGTCTTTGACGGTGAAGCAACAGCAAAGGAAGACAACAGTGGCAAGCCGGATCCTGAGTCCCAAGGGGAATGACTTAAGAAAACTTGTTTCTAAATGAGTGTCGAGTCGACGTGTTGACGGTGGATGGTGATTTCCGGGTATGCGCGTGCGCTCCCGAGCCGGAAGTAGAGGTGCTAGTCGGGCCAATTTTGTTAGCGCCCAGCAGTTGGGGTTTCACATGTGCTGATTTGATAGAGGCACAAGGCCAGGATCCAGATCTAGGTTTCGCTCTTCAGTGGTTGATTAAGGAGGTGAAGCCCTGGGAAGCAGAACTGTTTGCGGCAAGCCCGGGAGCCAAGGTTTATTGGTTAAACAAGGAGCAGTTGTCATTAATAGATGGGGTATTATACCAGAATAACCCTGCGTCAGAGGAGAAGCTGCTGGTGATGCCCAGGTCACTGAGGGAAGAGGTTGCCGGATACGTAGCCACATGTGAAGTCTGCAACAGGAACAAGAAGTCCGAGCGGAAGGGGAAAGGTCCCATGACCGAGTACCAAGCTGGAGCCCCAATGGAGAGAGTCCATCTGGATTTCTTGGGTCCATTACCGAAGACAGGCCAAAGTAATGAGTACAAACTCATGATGGTGGACCAGTTCACAAAGTGGGTAGAATGTGTCCCCCTGCCAACGCAGACAGCGGAGGAGACGGCTCGTGCCGCAGTGGATCATTTCTTTTCGAGATTTGGGTTTCCCCTCCAGGTCTTTTCCGACCAGGGGCGTAACTTCGAGTCCAAGCTGTTTACGGAGCTGTGCCGGGTGCTGGAAATTCATAAGGCCCGTACAACACCGTACCGGCCCTCAGCAAACGGCCAGGTGGAGCGCTATAACCGCACGTTGATGGATGCTGTCCGGTGTTACATTGGTACACACCAGAACCACTGGGACCAGAACTTGCAGCAGTTAGCGGGGGGCATTGCGTGCATCCGTCAACCGAAGTACAGGTTTCACCGCTTACAGGCTGATGCTGGGCCGAGAGGTTAACACTCCGGCGAGCTTGATGTTTCCTCAAAAGGGAGAACACCTGGAAGAAGAGAACTACGTGCATGAGTTATTGAATGAGCTGCAGACAGCCCACGAGTATGCACGAGGCAAACGCAAGGCCGCGACAAAGCGCATGAAGCGTAATTATGATTTGCGGTTGCTCGAGCGCAACTACGAGGTGGGGGATGCGGTGTACGTCCTTGACACCGCAACCCTCAAGGGTAAGTGTAAGAAACTCTGCCCCTCCCCCCGTGGAAAGGCCCAGGTCTTGTGGTCAAGAAGCTATCCAACCTCATCTTTCAGGTAAAGCTAAGAAACGCTGTCTTTGTGACAAATCACGACCGGTTGAAGCCGTGTCGTGATAGAGTTCTCCCAGCGTGGGTGATAAAGGCAAGGGATCAGCCCGAGCCGGACCCAGGCCAGAAAGCCCCTGACGGGCAGTTGTACTGTATGTGCAAAAAGCCCTGGCAGGGGCGGTTCATGATCCAGTGCGATCACTGCGAAGTGTGGTACCATGGGTCATGTGTGAATGTTACTGCAACGGAGGCTTTAAACATTAAAAAATACCGTTGTCCTAAATGCTAACCTTAATTGCACCACTCACCAACCAAATAGAAAGAACAATAATCAATTAAAAGCATTGCAGTTTCTCCTGCTTTATACAGACAGCTTTATTAAATATCATCACAACATAATTTCAGATAAAGCCAATATAATAACATCATAACATATCAAATTGCACCCGTAGCTTGTAATTAATGTTCGGTTATCGTCTTGTTAAATTGGTGTGACCCATGGTTGGACGGCCCTCTGTCCGTGTTCTTTCAGTATGGACATTAACTGTGAGATGGCGGAGACCGGAATAGACGAGATTTCTCCGGATATCGAGTCCGGCCACTGGAGATAGGGCCAACCCGACCGCCGGAAATGCGGATCCGGCTGCGACTGGCGTCACCTCGGACAACCGCCGGAACAGTGCGTCAGGTTATAGTGTTACGGCGGCAGGCCGCCGGAACAGTGCTTCCGGTTATGACGTCACCTCGGAAGACCGCCAGAACGGTTACCGAGGCTCCACTGGTAGCGGCCGGAAGGAGTCGTATGTTAATGGTGTCACCACGGCAGACCACCGGAACAGTGCGTCCGGTTATAGTGTTACCGCGGCAGACCGCCGGAACAGTGCTGCCGGTTATGACGTCACCTCGGAAGACCGCCAGAACGGTTACCGAGGCTCCACTGGTAGCAGCCGGAAGGAGGCGTCTGGTTACAGAGTCGCTCCAGATGACTTCTTGGGGTAGGAGCGCAAAGACCAACTAGGTTTGGCCCTAAACGTCGTAGGAAAATTCAGAGAAAATTAAGGCAGTATTCGGGCGTAGGAATGGTATCTGGGAAACAGTTAAATGTTTGGGCGCGGGTAAACTCTTAGGGTCCAGGGAATAGGTCTAGGGAAAAGGGTAAGGGTTCCTCAAGGAATCAGCCATGTCAGGAACGTGGTTGCAGGGAGGCTTTTTGCCTGCAACACGTTATGAGGTCACACGTACCGGAAGTAATTGATCTTCGGGTACCATTGAACGAAAATCTTACTCGTAGGAGACTGGGTTTTCTGATGTCTTTGGTGGTCCGGGCTGTTCGGGAGGGAACCTCGCTCTCAGTTTTAACAAGGTTTTGTCTTAGTATGGGAGATTCCGGCAATCCATCCCAGATTCAGCCTGCTGGAGCCATCGCAAGGTTAACGGGGAAGGAGGCAGGGGCCTTTCTCGACTTGTTACACTGGAGTGTGTTGGGCCAACTGTGGGCCCTTCTCACGTACAGTAAGCAGGATGTTTTAGGAAAACATATACCCTTACGGTTGAGGAACTGGATTCTAGGTGGCCTGAGGCCGTTGACAGCCACTGTCACCTAGATATGGTCACAGAGAATACAGGTCAAATTGGATATCGATATCTGGGGCAATTTGGTAAACATGTCCCCCGCAGCGGACGTGGGAGTCAGCTTAAAAGCCGTGGTCACTAACTTCTGTAATCCAGTATCTTACCCTACCGATTCCCTACTTGAGGCCTTATCTGGCGTCCGTTGCTTTCCCACTATAGGTTTGCACCCTAAGGGGGTATCGAAGTACACCGACTCAGATATTAAGAATTTCTGTAGGTTGATAGACAGGCCAGAGGTAGTTGGTTTTGGGGAGGTCGGTCTTGACCACACTGTGCCTTACGCGGAATGGATGGGGCAAGCAATCTTGCTGAAAAGGGTTTTAGGATTCGTGCAGAAACGCCATGTTTTAGTCCTCCACTGTAGGGGAGCAAATGGGGACGAAAATGGTAGGGAGGTACAAATGCGCCTCCTGTCCCTCATGCACCGGGTAGTGGACCCGGATCAGCGGATCCACCTACACTGCTTTTGCGGAGACATGGAAGTGTTCCGCGCTTTTACGGACGTGTTCCGAAACACGTACGTGGGGTATACGCACAGTACCGAAACTTTGACGGAAGATGCTAAATTGGCACTCCGTTTGATCCCAACAGACCGTCTTCTTGTTGAAACGGATGCGCCGTATTTTGGTGGACCCACCTTTGGTGTTATTTCGTCTCCAATGGTGGTTGGGCTGGCGGTCAGAAATGTTGGATTTTTAAGGGGTGAGAACACAAAGCAAGTGTTGGCGGCCACAATGGCAAACGTCAAAACATTATACCGATTATACCGAATTAATAATAATGGTTTTATAACCACTTTTACCTTGTCCGGGTTTTCCTTTAGGCATTTTTGCGTGTAAAAAAAAACTTAAAATAGGCCGACTTTGACCGCAATTTACAGGCAGACCCCGACGTTTCCATACAACATTTTTTACATTTTTAGAAACTTTGGAGGTTCTTCTTTCCAACGGTACCATTAAAATTTATATCAGAAAAACCATTTTTACCTTTTCCGGGTTTTACCTAAAAGATTTCCGGGTTTTCCGGATATTTCCGGGTTTGATACCTGCCCCGTTTTACGGACTGGGCACCGGCACTACAGTTCTTTTAAAGCTTGAAGGTTTTTCACTTACTCCAAACTTTAATATTTTTCGATACTTAATACATACGTAGTGCGCCGCCATTTTCCACGGTTGCCTGAAGTACTAAAATATTATAGTACGACGGGAACCAGAATAGGTTCGCACCTCGCCTTTTACCTTTCTTCCATTCATTTTTCGTTTGGCTCATTTATCAAGAATTTTAACCAATGAACTCACTGGAAGTTCTTATCTCCGTATTTTCCAATTAAGAAAACATCAATACACTTCCGGCCATTTTTCGCCGGACTTTTAATTGTTTGTTTTTTCATAAAAATGATTCATCTGAAGATTTATCCATGAGTAAGTGAAAGGCGGATGGTTTGAAAAGGCACAGAAATGTGTTTGTTAAATCAAAATAACGTTATTATTCTATACCGACCTTGAAGCGGCTATTACATATTTTGGCATCCATGCACAGTTTGAGTTTGCTCAGCCACACTCTTGTGGTATTTAGTTTGTGACGTTCTCAGCAATTTTACATTAAAGTTTCATAAATTAAACGAGGTTAAGATTTATGCCTACGCTAAAAGGAAGTTATATTTACGGATTTTGTGATATTGTGATCTAAAAAAAATGTGCCACTAAAAATACTGCAAAACATATTTTATGAGGTGGAACTAAGACTTTTGTTAGAATGGGGAACAAAAGTAGCTGCTGTGCATTCAAAAGCTCTAAGCAGAAGCGTCGTCATACTGAAGTGTACAAACCTGCATCCCAAGACAATGAGCTGTCTGACCAGGCTCAACATCAGAGCTACTCCTCACTGCCCGGGGAGGTGCCTCACATCAGTGACAGAGAAAACCTGCCGGAAGGTAATGTCAATATAAGCACATCCATGCACTGGTTGAAATTTACGAAAAAGTCCACAATAACTTGTATATTTGCATCACCATGTAATATATCAATGAGTTGTTCCACTTTGAATTCACATAATTACAGTGCTTTCCACAGGCCATTTAACTGTCCCTCGTTGGGGCGTTAGAAATTTCCCGTGTATTTTTTCAGTAGAAACAACTAGTCATTCTTAAGATCAAAGTTATATCAACTTCTCAGGTATTTTGAGAACCGATATAGGATCCTCTTGTCAATTAGGTGTATCTCTACCCAACTTAAGCCCGCCTATTGGAGAATCAATATGGGCCAATGAGAGCGCACGCTTTGCTTGAGCGACAGCACCCGTAGACATTCAATACCTGCGGTAAAATTATGCAGACGACGAATGACGTTATTGCCATAAGTGTGTGGTTTTGTGAAAGTTTGTTTTCTTTGTCACCTACCACACCCTAGGTTTGCACCTCAACGATAAAATCACGTTAAGTTACTTAGAAGGCTGATGATGGAAATCTGGTGTAGTAATATAACTTTACTACAAGGTTACCTATACACATAGGTAGGTGTGGATCCCATCAATGATGATGTCTTCGACAGGATCCAAACAGATAAAAGTAACAGTAACAGTTAATAACAACTTGTTCTTCACAGATCCGGATATGCACACTGGTTCCCAGCGTTCTTCGCGGCTAGGGTACTGATTGTCCGAAACGGTCCCATGACAGTTTGGTCATTTTACCACACTCCTCCCCACTTTATAGTCCTCCATTGATACCTCGGGCTCGATTATACTCAATTTGGGCGGTTGGGGAATCGATCGAGTTGGGACTATGCGTATCTATGCTTGAGTGATATTGTTAAAACAATTGAACTTATGTTGTTAACCATGACTTTATAGCTTTTTTCTTGAAGAGTCATAACGCACCAAATTTCGTCATAAAAAATGTAAAAATAATGTGCAGAGAAGGCTACTCCCCCTATCTCTCCTACCCCCCAACGGCCCGGGGCGTCTTAAAAAAATCCTGTGGAAAGCACTAAATCAATCATGATGTACGTGTAATGGGTTGTCCCTGGTGGAAGCTTGTATTTCCTGGTACATAAATGACTAAATGTAGGTTTAATTTGCGGCACACAGTGAAATATCATTAAACTTCAAGCACCAACAATAGAGGGGCAGATAAGGGTACATCAAACTATGTATTTTTCACATTGACAGCAGTACATGTATTTTCTGGATGTTTTTTAAATGGCCAAAAAAGGAGTTAATAAGTCTATATTGTTTTGTTTATAGATAACATACGTGACCCTTCAAACAATCCATTGGAAAAGACCATGTTTTATAGAAGATCGCAGGTGGAAATTAATAAAAGTAAGTAAAAGTTCATTGTAGGCCTTAATTATAAGCTTATCTAATGCGTATATTAATTATTTATTTTGAGTCCGTTTACATGTTATTTTATGTATAAAATCAACAATAACAACAAAACCAAATCATGGAGTATTAACACATTTTATGCGCATATTATTTGTTTTGAGTCTGATAAGATGTATTTTTATACAGAATATCAACAACAACAACAAAAGAAATCATAGAGCATTGACAGTTATTTTATCATGAATGTCTCGTTTCTTGGCATATAAATTGAACACACAAAAATGAAAGAAACATAATATGTAGCATACTCAAGGAAGCACATGCATTTTATTTTGTATTTCAGATAACAAGAACAGACGGAAAAGCCAATATGATGAATATGCACATCTGAAAGTAAGTCCAGTTTGCATTCTTGTTATTTCTCATTTCTAATATGATAACATGTCTCAAACATTTGTTGCATTTGTAACATACAGGTACATATAAGCACCTGTAAATGGGGCAGATAACACTTGCAGGCTTTGAGGACAAAACCGGAATGTTTGAAAACTCATAATGGAATATTACGCTGAGTGGAATAGGCCATTGAGTGACATACAGAGACTGCGACATACCTCAAGCTAGGTCTTGACAAATGTGGCGTGTTCTGAGAAAACTGGGCGAAATGCTTGTGCGTAAAGTGTCATCCCAGATTAGCCGGGACGACACTTTCCGCCTAAACTGTATTTTCGCTAAGAAGAGACATCATTTCAACGAAAAATTTCATAAAAGCGGAAATTGTCGTCCCTGATTAGCCTGTGCGGACTGCACAGGCTTGATAAGCCTGTGCGGACTGCACAGGCTAATCTGGGATGACAATTTACGCATAAGCATTTGCCCAGTTTTCTCAGAACATGACACAAATGTCTGGCATCTTCAGTGGGTATTCCACTCAGTTTATTATTCCCTTTCACATATTTGTTTACCATGAATTCTTTTATCCTCATCTTACCAATGGTTGAGTTTTATGGTCTGCTGCTCTGTGTCAACATCTGGTAGCAAGCACAGAGGAGTTCAATACTCAAGAGTAGAAGGGGGGTCATATACATTAAATAAGGCCTTTTAAAACAGGGAAACATTAAATTAAAATGGCCTGTATAACATGATGTTTTCACAGACGCAACAGAATGGCGGTCCATACGGGAAGCTGAAGAAGTTCAGCTCATGTTCCACCATTTACATCGACGACTCGACAGTCAGTCAACCGAATCTGAAGAACACCATCAAGGCTGTGACCCTAGCGATCTACTTCCACATCAAGAATAGAGAGAACCTGTACGATGTGAACTCGCCAGATATATTTGACGAGAAGTTACACCCTCTGGCTGTAAGAATTTAGTGGAGTTCAACCCGTAGCCACTCAGATACGCACTTTGACCAGTTTGTAGTTTCTTAGAAAATCAAATTAAATTTGAGACCTGTCTTGCTAGATTCAAGTTTTAAAGGCTTCATTTCCAACGTTATGATACTGATGAGCAGCAAACAGTATAGAACCTGAAGAGTCTGCGAAAAACTTGCAGGCTGTTCTGGTTTTATGCTGGTTGCATTAAGCTGTTTTCACTTTGCGTCTGAGCAGGAAAGGGTTAAAGCACATTCAGCGATTTTAAAGCATATCTTCATTTAAAACCTATTTTGTAACTTTCAAACCTCTGTCATGGAAAGCTTTAAATAATACTGGTTAATTATCCCCACGCTTTTTGAAAAGCGTGGGGATATTGTGATTATCTCAGGGGGGTTTTTTTTTGCCCGATTTTATAGCCGAATAATGGCTTTGTTCCCAATGGCAAAAAGTATAATTTTTTCTAAAAATTTGGGAGAAAAATCCCAATTTTCAAAAAAAAAAATAAAAAAATTAAGAAGTGTATATTGATTATTTTATCTCAATTACATTTAACAAAGTATATAATGAAGATTTATATGATGTTATTCTGTTTATTTGAATTATTATAAGACTTATATCAAATCATTTTTCCCCAATTCAGTAGACTTTTTGCGCCAAAAAAAATTCAATCCTGAATTTATTTTCCCAATTTCCTGAAAATGCCGATAAAATTCCCAATTTCAAAGCCATGGGCTATCTTCCCAAACAGTGGGGAAAAAACCTGTATCTCCGCCGTCTGTCCGTCCTGGCCACTATCTCCTCCTACACTATAAGCACTAGAACCTTGAAACTTACACACATGGTAGCTATGAGCATATGTGCAACCCTGCACTATTTAGAATTTTGATCTGACCCCTGGGTCAAAAGTTATGGGGGTTGGGGTGGGGCCGGGTCAGAGATTTTCACTCATTTTTATGCCCCCCTTCGAAGAAGAGGGGGTATATTGCTTTGCTCATGTCGGTCGGTCGGTCGGTCCGTCCACCAGATGGTTTCCGGATGATAACTCAAGAACGCTTAGGCCTAGGATCATGAAACTTCACAGGAACATTGATCATGACTCGCAGATGACCCCTATTGATTTTGAGGTCACTAGGTCAAAGGTCACAGGTCAAGGTCACAGTTACTGGAAATAGGAAAATGGTTTCCGGATGATAACTCAAGAACGCTTACGCCTGGGATCATGAAACTTCATAGGGACATTGGTCATGACTGGCAGATGACCCCTATTGATTTTGAGGTCACTAGGTCAAAGGTCAAGGTCACAGGTCAAGGTCACAGTGACTGGAAATAGGAAAATGGTTTCCGGATGATAACTCAAGAACGCTTACGCCTGGGATCATGAAACTTCATAGGGACATTGGTCATGACCGGCAGATGACCCCTATTGATTTTCAGGTCACTAGGTCAAAGGTCAAGGTCACAGTGACCTTAAGCAGTAAAATGGTTGACTGGAAATAGGAAAATGGTTTCCGGATGATAACTCAAGAACGCTTACGCCTGGGATCATGAAACTTCATAGGGACATTGGTCATGACTGGCAGATGACCCCTATTGATTTTGAGGTCACTAGGTCAAAGGTCAAGGTCACAGGTCAAGGTCACAGTGACTGGAAATAGGAAAATGGTTTCCGGATGATAACTCAAGAACGCTTACGCCTGGGATCATGAAACTTCATAGGGACATTGGTCATGACCGGCAGATGACCCCTATTGATTTTCAGGTCACTAGGTCAAAGGTCAAGGTCACAGTGACCTGAAGCAGTAAAATGGTTGACTGGAAATAGGAAAATGGTTTCCGGATGATAACTCAAGAACGCTTACGCCTGGGATCATGAAACTTCATAGGGACATTGGTCATGACTGGCAGATGACCCCTATTGATTTTGAGGTCACTAGGTCAAAGGTCAAGGTCACAGGTCAAGGTCACAGTGACTGGAAATAGGAAAATGGTTTCCGGATGATAACTCAAGAACGCTTACGCCTGGGATCATGAAACTTCATAGGGACATTGGTCATGACCGGCAGATGACCCCTATTGATTTTCAGGTCACTAGGTCAAAGGTCAAGGTCACAATGACCTGAAGCAGTAAAATGGTTTCCGTATGATAACTCAAGAACGCTTAGGCCTGGGATCACGAAACTTCATAGGGACACTGGTCATGACCGGCAGGTAACCCCTATTGATTTTCAGGTCACTAGGTCAAGGTCACGGTGACTCAACACAGTAAAATGGTTTCCGACCACCACCACCTTTACCACCACCACCTTTCCGACCACCACCACCACCTTTAAGACCACCACCACTTCCTTTCCAACCACCACCACCACCTTTCCGACCACCACCACCACCTTTTGTTTAATGTTATTTTACATTGACTTCTTCATTTCTACACCGATTTACTTCAAATTGATACTGAACATCTCTTATGACAATACGCTCAATCTCAACTATGCATGGCACCATTACCAACCCTGGGGCGCCCCGCCCACATAGACCACGTCCACCCAAAAATGGCCATAAATGATCTTGTCCGGGCCATAACTATATCGTTCATTGTGGGATTTTAAAATCATTTGGCACATTTGTTCCCCATCATTGGACGGTGTGTCACGCGAAATAATTATGTCGACATCTCCAAGGTCAAGGTCACACTTGGAGTTCAAAAGTCAAATATGGCCATAAATGAGCTTGTCCGGTTCATAACAATGTCATTCATTGTCATATATTTATGCCCCCGTCCGTCCGTCCGAAAACTTTAACATTGGCCATAACTTTTGCAATATTGAAGATAGCAACTTGATATTTGGCATTCATGTGTATCTCATGGAGCTGCACATTTTGAGTGGTGAAAGGTCCAGGTCATCCTTCAAGGTCAAAGTTAGAAAAAACATGGGGATACGTGTCGGCCGAGGCCGCGCAATTTCTAGTTAATTAAATGTAAATATACAGGGCTTTCTGGTTATTGCAAAGTGACTGTTATTGTTAAAAGCTTTTCAGAAATTCTAAATATAATAAAATGTACGTTGTCTATTTTGAAAGTATTTTCAGATATATTTTTTTCAACACAAACCTCAGTCGAGCTATCTGTCAGTTTGTTGGCATAAAATGTAAAGAGTTTGGTAGAGCCAACTTAGAATTTCTCAAGTGAAACTTAAATATGTCCTTACCATAAAATTTGATGTGCAAGGCTTTTTTTCATCCCCACATAACCACACATTTCTGAGTTATTTGCCCTTGAACATAACTGGGGGTTATGAGTCATGTAAAGTACGGTAGATAATCCAACTGCATGTAATCCTAATCTATTTGCAGCGTGAGCCAGTTGCCGATGACTATGATCGCCGGGACCCCGAGCACCGCATCATCTACCGATTTGTACGGAACCTGTTCAGCGCGGCGCAGCTCACCGCGGAATGTGCAATAGTTACACTGGTATGTGACGAACATCTTGTTGTTGAGCCTTGTTCTGGGAAAATTGGGCTTAATGCATGTTCATAAAGTGTTGTCCCAGATTAGCCTGTGCACTTTCCGCTTTTCTTGTAAAACGTTTTTAAATGAAGTCTCTTCTTACTGAAAATCCAGTTTAGGCGGAAAGTGTTGCCCCTGATTTGCCTGTGTGGACTTTGCACTGCTTATCTGGGACAACACTTTACACACATGCATGAAGCACAGTTTTTCCAGAATGAGGCCCAACTGATACATGTGCCCTGTCCCGAATTCCCTTTTTTGCAGAATTTTAGTCTAGTTGGCAAACTGCATCGATCATCATCACAAAGTAAAATAATGTGTATAAAAATATTATCAATACTCTGTTTCGAATATTTGTAGAATTTTACCAAGTCAGTACAATTTTGCACACAAAAATGCATTAAATAAAGGGAGATTTTAGTCAGTCACCTCTGCTGAAAACTCTAGAAGCACAAAGGTCCTTATAGTTACCTATATGTACACCTAGAGGAAAAGTGTGATTAGGTTAACTGACCCCCATTATTGAAAACGGTGAATATTTCAAATACCTATGTTAGTGATACCACTAGCCAAAATAGCCAATAGCTTCTTAAATCTCAAATTGGCTTTTAATTTTTTTTTAATTGGCTACTAGATTTTATGATAATTATTTTTAAATAAAGCAGATTTTAACACTTTCTTAGCTAACATTCCAAATAACAAGCATTTTGTCTACTTATTCAGATTTCTTATCGCCAACCTAGAAATATACACTAACCCGTTATAAATACACTTCTACTTCACTAACGGGTTTCCCTTACAACTTCAGGTCTGTCTAGAGAGACTGCTGACATACGGGNTCTTACTACTTCAGGTCTGTCGAGAGAGAGTGCTTACCTACGGGGAGATAGACATTGCTCCCTGTAACTGGAAGCGTTTCGTGCTCTGTGCTATCTTGTTATGTGATATATCCTTGCTATCTTACTATTTCAGGTCTGTCTAGAGAGACTGCTTACCTACGGGGAGATAGACATTGCTCCCTGTAACTGGAAGCGTATCGTGCTCTGTGCTATCTTGTTATGTTATGTGATATATCCTTGCTATCTTACTACTTCAGGTCTATCTAGAGAGACTGCTTACCTACGGGGAGAAAGACATTGCTCCCTGTAACTGGAAGCGTATCGTGCTCTGTGCTATCTTGTTATGTTATGTGATATATCCTTGCTATCTTACTACTTCAGGTCTATCTGGAGAGACTGCTTACCTACGGGGAGATAGACATTGCTCCCTGTAACTGGAGGCGTATCGTGCTCGGTGCTATCTTGTTGGCCTCCAAGGTCTGGGACGATCAGGCTGTGTGGAACGTCGACTACTGCCAGATACTGAGAGAGATTGCGGTCGAGGATATGTGAGTTGAATGATGTAGTTTTTAGCTCGGGTGTTTTCGGAGAAAACCCGAGGTATTGTCTTGCCAGCTCGTCGTCAGCCGTCCGCATCGTCCCGAAACCTTAACATTGGCCATAACTTTTGCAATATTGAAGATCGCAACTTGATATTTGGCATGCATGTGTATCTCATGGAGCTGCACATTTTTAGTGGTGAAAGGTCCAGGTCATCCTTCAAGGTCAAAGGTTAAAAAATAAATAAAAAAAAATAAATATTTTTTCCTCAAAACTGCACCCGCAGCTGAGCGTTGGCATCCGCTCTGCGGTGCTCTTGTTTATACCCCCTTTGGGAGGGCTGTATTGGAGTCACTCAGTTGGACTGCCCTGTTGGTCTATTTGTCCGCTTTATTTTACTATTTCCCGCTCAAAAGCGCATTTTGACCCGTTTACAGTCCCTAGGAAAATCAAATTTAGTGAAATACCTTTCTAAATAGATTCAAGTTTTAAAGGTTTTATATCCATACCAAAGATACTGAAGATCAGCAAACAGCATAATAGTTGAACATGTTACTCGTAGGCTGTTCTGGTTTTATGCTGGTTGCATATAGCCATGTTCACTTTACTTCCGAATTGGAAAGGGTTAAAATAGTAGAAGTTTGTAGAGGAAACTACTTCCACATTTTCCAAGCATTTTAATTGAAACGAAAAATATGTCCTTACCTTGAGGTGTAGATGTGCAAGACATAAGTCTTGAAGGCTTCATATATGACACTAAGATACTGATGAGCAGCAAACAGCAGTTACTCGCAGGCTGTTCTGGTTTTTATGCTGGTTGCAAATAGGCATTTTCAATTTGCTTTTGAGTGGGAAAGGGTTAACATTAAAAACACGTACCATTTCAGGAATGAGTTAGAGCGCGCCTTCCTTGAGATGCTGCAGTTCAACATCAACGTGCCGTCTGGTGTCTATGCCAAGTATTATTTTGACCTTCGCGCCCTGGCAGGGGACAATGACCTCAGCTTCCCCCTGGAACCCCTTGATAAGGAGCGAGCCATGAAACTGGAGGTGAGGTTTTCATCTTGAATGTGTTTGTGTTAAATTTGCACATCAGTCAACCCATGAAATTCACGCAAATGAATGTCCTACGAATATTATTAATGATTTTACAGTATGCCATAACAAATTATCACACAGCAACAGGGCTCTCGCTGGGTTGAAATTTTCTTTCGCCACCCATTTTTGCCATTTTAATATTTTTTTCGCCACTT
>VMBQ01005267.1:0-14847 GCA_007657795.1 Dreissena rostriformis
TTCTGACTTATATATTTTTTAATATATGCCTGTTAACTGCTTACCATCAATAGAAATATGAACAATAATAAAGCGAGTGTTAAGCTTTCCGTCGAAAATTTAGCAAAAAAACGTGTATTACCGCCATGGCATTAAAACTAAGGTCGACATTCAAATGAATGCGTGGAGTAGTAGGAGCGCGTTAGATTTGCATCTAGTAAACCATGGTTCCAATCCCAGGGCAGGCGTTTATTTTATAACATTGTTTCCTTGAAAGCATCTTTATTAAAAATTATTCGCTATATTACAGTTTTGTAAGAAATTCAGTTCATGACATTTTTTTACAAAAATACGAAAATCTGTGAACAATCCTTTTAATACCGCTATTTATACCTGTGACGGAAGTGTTTAGTTTCACGTGATGATCTGAGTTACCGAGTGTAAAATGTAAACATGATACAATTCTAATGAAAAGAAGCTAATGCAGCTGTAACTTAAATTATGCACAACTATAGCAAATATAGCTTAAACACCGCTTTAAATCTCGATAATTGCATGCATTTTTTCCAACACATTTCATTTCAAACAAATACATAATTATATAATATGAACAATAAAACAATAATGTAATGCAAAAAGAGATGAACAAAAAAACAATAAAATATGAAACATATCTAAGTTTATCTATATAACGCATGTAATTTTGTGTTGAAAAAACAAAACATGTCTTACCTCTATATCTTAAACATCAGACGAGGGCAAGTATTAGGACAATCTATCACAGCGTGAGTATTTGTATACATCCGGTGTAAGATTATGTACATAACGATTTCTGTCCACGACTTGTTAAACTGCGCTTCAAGGGCTTCGTGGTTATCATGAAATTTAACTGTGATAAGGCGTTTAAAGAGAGTGTATACGATTTTAATGTCAACAGTTTATTTATTGTATTATATTGCTTACATGCTGTATATGAATAGCTAAATACATATTGTTTAAACCAACATTTTATTTTCTCAATCTTAAAATACATACATGAATGTAAACGAGCAATATTAAATAAAATATGTAAAGTCGTATCATTAACCAACTGTTGGTTACTTCAATGCAACTAAAAACACCAAGTTTACGCCTATACAGACAAGTTTTCTCGTATTCATTGTAACACCAAACATTGTATCGCTCTATGATGCACATAATAGTGCGGATTTGTCAATAGTGTTAATAAGTATTAAAAATATGAACTAGTTTTGTACTGAACAGCAGACAATTATTTGCAATTGTATGCAACTCTACTTTTGTTGCATTTCTGGTTCTGCTTCTTTTATTATAGTTTTTCATTCATAAAAGTTGTATCTGTATTCAAAAATAGTACTAACATCGAATATACTTGCTTACAATCTAACTAAGAGCGTAATATTCTCGCTTTAAAGCACAATTAGTAGTAATGTAAAACAACGCAAAAATATCTTCTTCTGAACATTTATTCTTGTGTTTTATTCATCAACGTGTGTCAATTATTATTGTCTTTTAACGTCGGATATAAAATCATGAAAATGCGCATAACTCGGTTATTGTATCTCTGAGTAAAAAAAAACTGTTTGCACCTACCAAATCGAAGAAACTATAAAGGCACTATTCAAACTGACAAATTTCCTAAATGTTATTTCTTTGTAGTTCAGGCATTTTGTTACGATGTAATAATAAAGATATTACCTGTATTCGTACATAATGTGTGAAATCTGTCGACGATGTTGCAATGTAAAGCAATTTTCATCTTTTTTAAATTATAACAATATAACAACAAGACTTTGCCGAAGTGTGAAAAAATGTATTTCAACTTTCAAAACAGTAAATCTACACATGTAATCTAATCTGATTACGGTAATTAAACACTGCTTCACTTCTTACAGTTAAATTCTGTTTCCAGAAACTCGATACTATTCAGTAACTTTCAATCACAATTTCACTCGTTTTTCAACGTCCAGCCAGATTCCATTTTCCGACCTCATAACAACTGCAAGCTTCTTTCTAATGGTCTGTCCCTCCTTAACTGTGAATGTGTAGCTGAAGTGTTTTAACATAGCTGCGGGTAATATGTACAGCATGTATATTATATTACCACTGCCATCTAAGAAAGTGATACATGTACGTCAGCCATTGAAAAACGTGTTTTTTTCGCCTTAAATACCAACATGAGCCAGGCACATTGATAAGTACATCGTTATCGAATCACATATTAATGATATATTTGTTTGAATAAACATTTACCTATTCACACTATAATTAGTACAAGTCAATTACGATCAACGCAAATTCACACAGAATCATTTTTGACAGTGAATTTTTTTTTTACAACAATTACAAAAGAATGCATTGAACATTTACTGATAAAATTATTCCTTGATTTTAACCATACAATAACAATATTGTGACACACGACGTTAGTAAAACACAAATTCACGAAGAGCGATGGTTACCTGTGTATAAGTCGGGATAGCACAATTTTTAGTTCGTTCATGGCAAAGATTTGTCCGATGCAGTTCCTAAAAGATACAACCAGTCACACTATGTATAAGCAGTGTATATAATGAAATATGGAATAATAAATTATAACGTTTACGCCATTATGTGTATTGTAGAATGATTCCTTGTTTGAAAGTCACATTGGCATTGAGTTAAAGCTTACTATATGCACCATACATTTTTCATTAAAATAATTTAGAATAATTATGTAATAGAACATGTACATTTTAAAAGTATGTGAATATTATTTCGTTAAATAAACATAATATACTATAGCATTACAATTAAAAACAGAAATCAATCAAACTTACCTTTGCCCGGCACTGAATGGCAGGAAGGCATACGGGTCCATTTGTCGCGCCGCTTCCGGTTCGAATCTCTCTGGTTTGTATTCGTCATTGTCCTCACCCCATACCGTGACATTGTGGTGCAAGTTGTAGATATCCAGGGCTACGTGGGTACCTATTGTTGATTGATTAAAGTACATGAAAGCATAATGGTGTCATCCAAATAATTATAGCATTCGGCTTTCTGTACATATTTGGAGTTTCAACATGGTATGCATGTTTTCATCAGCAAAGAACAAATAAATCGTTGTATACTCGACAAAAACAGCCCGAAACCTGGTTATTAAATTCGAATTGCTCACAAATGCACGTCGTATTAAACATAAAAACATGAAAAAATACATAAAATAAATTAAACACATGAGCTCTATATCAGACATGCATATTCCAAATATATTAGCGATCTAGCCAATAAAGTAATTAAACCATTAACCCAATAAACTAATGAAAATCTTGTTGATAGACAATGTATATAGCACATTCTATGTAATTATTTTTAACTCGTAGGTCGCGGTATCGGTAATAAGGCAAAAAACTCCAACTTTAGAAAACGTTGTCCTTTTGCATTTCAACAATCTTAACGTTTAATACTGATTACGGTTAAACAACAATGTTATTTCCATAATACGTTCCGTGCCATAAAAGGGCCTGATTAAACTTCAGAAAATGCTCTTACCAAATCTTTATATCGGTAGATCTATAGCTATTAAATATCAAACGTATATATCTTTCTAATCTGACTGCATCCGTTATAAACCAAACGGATTCAAACCACAAACAACATTTATCTTACCGAATCTAGCCAGCAAAAATGTATTAAAATGTTAACACTTTAATAAATTTCCTAAGCAATGAGGTATAATTCAATGAGACGAGGAATTCAAAATGTAGAAAACATTTTCCTAACCAAAATCCAGACAAAAATCTAAAATTCATCCATACAGGTATTCAACAAGTTTTACTCCTCCAAGCTTTGCATTAAAATTTCCTCGGAGGTGAACCGAACTTTCATCTTTTAGTTATGTTAAATGCTCTATTCTTTTTATTGCTCTGTATTATATAAGTAATTGGTCACTAGCTTTAAATGCAAAGTAAGCGTTTGGTAACAAGACTTTATCTCCTGACCTTTGTTTTGCAGTTTAATCATAACTTAACATGCCTCATGTACCTTCGGGAATGTGGTATCCCTCCAATGTCACGGCCTCAGTCATGTGTCTTTGAATGAAGAACACGGGGCAAAAGAGACGGAGCCCCTCTTTGATACACTGTGTCAGGAACTCCATCTTGGTCAGATCTTGACTGCGGCGGCAAAGTATGACAACAATAAACACCGCATGAGTGACGTGTAAACATCTAAATATGGTATTTTTGTGCATGCTCTGTGGCGAATGAATGAAGAATACAAGTGACTATCACCTGATAATTTCACTGTAGCTCGAATGAAATGATCGGGTTTGACATCTTTACTCCTGCTGAGTGCCAAGTGTTTGTGGACATGTGTATGAGTATTCTTGTTGCTATTATTATTATTATTATTATTATTATTATTTACAATATGTAATAGTCTCATCGTAAAAGTATATTTAAATGTGCGACAACATAAACATCAAATGATAATAATCATAATAATAAAATATCTTATACTTTAATAAACAAATATCATCTCTATGAAACAACTGTGGCATCTTTTTTCAAAGAGACAGCGAAGATGATGCTTTATTTTTTTATGCTACAACTATATACCCTGCCCAAATTAATATTAACCATAAGTTTACTTTAAGATAAAACGAGCTGTAATCAGTCTTAAATTGGTTGATTGTAACTAACATTACTTAAAAACCCATTACTACTCAAAATCAACATAAATTTCGTACAATATTTCGTTAAATAAAGTTAAACAATTAGAAATCAGTGTTCCATATAGCAATTGCCGAAATTTCAACGCCAGATGTGGTCTGGTAACATAGATGTTTGTAAAGCACCTTTTTAATTTGTGTGTGACATAATTAATTCCATTTTAATTTCCCGCAAATATATCTATTCAAACGTCACAAGAACACTAAAATGGTACCATGTTAGTGTTCATGTGTCGTATGGATAGATATCAGTGCGGGTAGTGCAGTATAAGGGTGTGTATCATAAATTAAACTTAATATTTTATTTGTTATATATCATATGTGTACCAGTAATTACTTGCATTCATTAAGTCATTTACCAGTTATCATTTAAACTGTGTGCGGCACAACATGAAACAATTACCTATAATATATACTGAAATACAAAAAAAATCTGATTAACATTATGGGTAAATGATCGAAGCACCCATCGATTATATAACCATATGTTAACTATTCATTAATTTTTAAGCATACTCTAATACTACCATCTCAGTATTCATTTCTTCAATTCTGTTACATATAGTTTTCAGAACACACATATCTGACCAGCTGTATTTTACCTGGAAATGCACATGTATTTGCAAGTCATGCTAGCTTTATACATATGAGGAGACTTATTATCTACGTACTATTCTATGACGCCAGTGTCCCTGTCCTGGAAAATGGTGTCGATTTCGTTACGACATTTCTCCTGTATTTCCGGGTGATTCGCAAGTGCGTAGAGAATGAAACTGAGCGCCGATGTAGTCGTGTCGTGACCTAGAAACCGACACAAAAAATCAAGTGCATCTAAGGGTATCACGTTTACAGATTTTTCTAAACGTTTAAACGAAAGGAAATAAACGAAACGCTACCGTTTAAACGGTTCCATATGTCCGTTTTAAAAGCAACACTGAAAGCAGTAATTATTTCCGGAAGTTATAGTCAGTGCATATCCCATTCGCGCAATGTCGTCTTATTAAAACCATAAAATATTATTAACCAGACCATCCGTATCACCACATTTGTATTCGTCATTCTATAAAAACTATTTTAAGAACGTCGAAAATAGTGTTAAATCGATGAAAAATAATGTATCCGAAAACGACACTCCGAAAAAAAATGAACTTATTTTGCACATGAAATACAATGTGAATAACTGTAGAAAATGAAAAACCAGTTAACTAGCAAAAACGCAATCAATATATTATTTGGTTAAAATATTGCTACCGCAGTGCTTTACTTTGCTAATCAATCACTTAAAATATTTCAAGATGGCGGCATGTGCACTGTTTCGTTGCCAAGTTGTAACATTTCGGAAAGTAGCGAAGATCATCCGTATGTTTCCGTTCATGCCCGTGGCATCCGCTAACCAATCAAACATAAGTTACTGTCGAATTCAGTAGTGCCCGGGTTTACCGCAAGTACCCGGATTTCGCAGTTCATCATCGATATACTTCATACGGCTAGTCGGCGACGTTATTTGCACCCCAATATTTATTATATTGATATTGACTGTCGTTTACACGTTTACTGTTTTTGTAAACGTGTATGAGCAAAACACGAAACGCGACCGTTTAAACGTCTAAACGTGATACCCTTAAGTGCATCACGCGTAAAGGTTTAGTTCCGTGCTCCTTTTAAAACGTAACAAACAGCTGATTATGAAGCGGGCATATAATTATAATTAAGCTAAATACAGCAGCACAGGTGTTGGGCGCGTGGCCGAGTTACTTTAACACTATCAATATGTAATAAAACGACATTTTTTGATCATTTTGAAAAACAAAATCTGAAATGATATGTATATAATTATATATCACATCAGATTTATTTTTATTTTTTCAAAATGATAAACCATGTTGTTTTATGACATATTGATAGTGTTAAAGTGACTTGGCCACGCGCCCAGCACCTGTGCAGCTAACAGGAAGCTTCTGAATTCAGTACCAAAAAAGATGCCCTTTCATATTATCATTTCATTGACATTTCCTTGTCCTTTACATATGTGTGTCGCGTTCTGAGAAAACTGGGCATAATGCATGTGCGTAAAGTGTCGTCACTGATTAGCCTGTGCAGTCCGCACAGGCTAATCAGGGACGACACTTTCCGCTTTTATGACATTTTTCGTTTAAATGAAGTTTCTTCTTAGCAAAAAAATATATATAAATATGGTTATAAAATATTTATCAGCCACATTTTACAACTTCAAGTGTGTGTGTAAATGTTAAGAATTACATATATGTAATATTTACCAACTTTTATTATTTATCAGATTTCAATACGGGTGTTTGTACATTTTGCCTTTAAAACCCATTTATGCCTAGTGGACTCTCCCATCCTTCTAAATTGGATCAATTTATTTAAAAAATTAGGGATATCTAGTATATTTATTTCCATATTAAGAATATTTCTTACAGAAATTTCTGCAAGCAAACAACGCAGACCCTGATGAGACACCCCATCATGCGGCATCTCATCTGGGTCTTCGCTGTTTGCCAAGGCCTTTTTTCTAGACCCTGGGCATAAATGGGTTAATATCTCATTGAAAAGCAAATGTAAATGTTTGAAAAATATAGGGTTTTGGTATTTTATGTATATTCAGTTAGATGTCAATTAGAAGTAACAGAGGGGCTTAAAACTAACCTTCAAATAGGAAAGTATCCACCTCGTCCCTGACCTCGTTGAATGTGAGACCACGCCCATCTTCGTCTCGAGCCTGCAATATGATGTCCAGGAAGTCCATGCTCTCGCTAACCTGTCCGTCGGTACGCTGCTTCTGGTAGAAAAATGCGACGCGATACTATACATCCAAATACCGCCAAAACGGTCAGATATGAGTTGCGTTATGAGAAAACTGGACAAATGCATGTGCGGAAAGTGTCATCCCATATTAGCCTGTGCAGTCCGCAAAGGCTAATCCGGGACGACACTTTCCGCCTAAACTGGATTT
Source organism: Dreissena rostriformis (assembly GCA_007657795.1). Lineage (NCBI taxonomy): Eukaryota > Metazoa > Mollusca > Bivalvia > Myida > Dreissenidae > Dreissena > Dreissena rostriformis. The sequence continues at coordinate 7,683 of VMBQ01005267.1, forward strand.
TCGCTAAGAAGAGTCATCATTTTAACGGAAAATTCCATAAAAGCGGTATTGTCGTCCCCGATTAGCCTGTGCGGATTGCACAGGCTTATCTGGGATGACAAATTACGCACAAGCATTATGACCAGTTTTCTCAGAACACGACACATATATGCTACAAAGTCATCCGATTGGTATAGACAGTACGGCTATCGCATGGGTGTAGCCTATGTACCGGTACTGTTTATGCCGCTAATTTTGGATAATATGACTAATGTGCTCACAATCTTTATATTATATTTCATATTCATTGTTTAAAATGCGTCAATAATTACTGTCGATATCCTTTAAAGACCTCTTATTTCTATAAGTTAAACAAAACATATTTTCCGAACTTTCAAAAAAAAAATCACTAGTCTGGGGTAACACGAACAGTCCTTTAAAATCCTTTTCAAATCACATATCATTTCAACTATGATAATCCGAATTAAACTGACATTGGGCTTTAAAGGGGTCAGAGTTTTTGGAAAAAAATTGACCTGATTATTGTATTTAAAGTTGTGGAGATCCGGAAAATAACAGTTCAAAGACCACTAAGGTCGCCGTGGCGTAGCGAATATGGTGTCCGCCTAGCAACCAGGAGGTCACGGGTTCGATTCCAACTGTGGGAGCGTTCTTTAGATCTCCCTCATACACACCTAGTACTGGTTCTAGTCCCAGGAAACGGACACGAAAGCGTTTCAAATAAGCCTTAGGCTTTCGATGCAATCGAGATTAAATAAATAGGTCTAAACTAAAATAAAGACCACTTACCATAGTCTCAAGGCGTTTCTTTATCATAGTTTCAGATACATCGTGCACTATTTCGCAAAGTCTCGTGAATTCCCTGCCGTCTCGCGTGAAGTTGAAGTAGATGAAGTCAAACGCCTGCAGAACGTTACTGAAACAAACAAGAACAACTAAAACTCTATGATAAGGTATATACTCAATATATTATTAGGCATACATGTGTATGTTTAATCCATTAAATGATCCGTTGATTTACTTATGAATTATTTATGCTATATTTTGTAAGTAATTTTAACGAAGATAATTGTCAATTATTATTTCAGGTAGTCATAACTATACCATAACCATTTACAAAGCTATGGTTCAATTAACACAACTTTCAATTGAATCCGAAACGAGAACTTTGCTTGTAACGCACAAAGCATGTTATTATTAACCCATTCTTTAAATAACCAATTGTAACAACATACATAGGATTCGCCCTTGCGTATGTAGTTTTTTGCTCAATGGATTGAAATAATTAAATAAAAAAAACATAAAAAAACATGTGTCATAAATAGAAAAGGGAAAAGCAGTACCATGGCAAAACATAAAACAAAAAATCCATCTATGCGCTTACATACCCTCGGTATGCAGACAATTACTCCGAAAAAAGAAAAACGCGCCCACCGATGAGAAAAACATTACCCTCCATTTTATTATTAAAGAAATGCATCATTTATTATTGATCAAAACAGCATGTTATAGCACATATTATATTCAGCAAGATATGTGTTTGTCAGAAACATAATGCCCTCTACTGTGCCGCTTTGAAATACAATTTATATTTATCATTTGGCAGGTATGGGAATTATCTCCCTTTAAAGCTTGTTACATTCCTTGGATTTTGTTTTTTGACCTTTGACCTTGAAGGATGACATTGACCTTGATCTTTCACCATCCAAAACGTGCAGCTCCATGAGATACATGCATGCCCAATATCAAGTTGCTATCTTCAATATTGCAAAAGTTATGGCCAATGTTAAAGTTTTCGGACGGACGCACAGACTGACAGACTGACGGACAGTTCAACTGCCATATGCCAACCTTCAGGGGGCATAATAAAGTGGCAGTTTTTAATCAAGAATATAGCATTGACTTAAACGCACACAGAATCTCATTCACCCATTGTTTAGCGCATTTGATCAATGGCAATGGTTGATTTGTACTGAATGGCCTCCGGCCCAAAATACAAACAAACATGCAGTAGTGACATTGTATATAATATAAACAAGACCAATGGTGAGACGTATTAAGTAAGCAATAATTATGCTTATATATATATATAGTCAAACATATAAGCGTTAGTTAAATGTAGTTGAACCCATATCGGAGGTCGGTGGTATCAAATGATTTAGTAGCACATTTACGAATGGAACAGTATCACAACAAATATACACAATATGCGAGTTTAACTTTAGTTGCAGTAAACTCGTCCGTAACTTACATGTAAATGCAACGTCAAGATATCTACCCAATGCAAAAATAGCGTGTTGCATAGTGTCAGACATAATTAGCACAAATGCATGTTCTGATATAGTACATTCAACCAGTTATCCATGAAATATTGTTTTCTTATATGATCATAAAAAATGACTAATACAAAAGTGATCCTCTTTTTCAATACCAGACACATTTCTATGTAGACACAATGGACATAATCTATATTCCCTGTCAATACCGTCATGACGACCCTTTTCTATTATAAGTTGGTGGCCAGAACAGCGGAAAAAATTCGATAAACAGTGTTTTAAACGATATGACAATGGTGTAGATAAGTAGCGCTCTGGCTCAATTAAGCTTTTAAACAATTTATAGTGTAAGCCTTTTGCACGAGAATTTATATCCCCTAAAAGGGTTTGCTTTGCACAGTCAACTAGTCTGGTATGGAATATGTTTAAGAAGGCAACACTGTTTCCAAGTTCATGAGTTATCCATGCGTGACCAAACCCTACCAAAAATAATAAATGTTTCGCATGCGTTGCCCACGTTACTCAACCAACACCGTGTAAGGGCCGCAACATTAAGTAACACGGCCTTGGGTATCTATTAGTAGGCATCTGTGTCAGAGTAACCCAGTATTTGACACACTTGAGCAAATGGGTCGCGTTCTGAGAAAACTGGACAAAATGCATGTGCGTAAAGTGTCATCCCAGATAATCCTGTGCAGTCCGCAATGTCGTCTGCAAACATCAGTGCTTGTATTTCATCTACTTGGTTGATATAAAGATTCCACTGCCGCAATGCTGCTTCAAGTGTCTGAGTGACAAGGTCGTTGATAAGGAGAGAAAAAAATATGCTCGAGCTGACGTATCTTGTTTTGTTCCGATGTTACAACCAAAATATTCCTGAGGCCTATTGAAAGTTTTACAAATGAGCGAAGCGAATGTAGGACATTTGCCTCTTCGGACATTTGCCCCTTCATAACATATGGAGTAAAATGACATTTGCCCCTCCACTCAAATTCTCAAGGTGGACATTTGCCCCTTCACTCAAATTCTCAAGGTGGACATTTGCCCATTCACTCAAATTCTCAAGTTGGACATATGCCCCTTCGGACATTTGCCCCTCTATTTTTATAGTGCTTATGATTGTGAATTCAATGGTGGTTTGAAGAGAGTTCATGCATGATATGCTTATAGCTTATACATGTCATTCTTTTTTTGATAAGTGTTACTTTCAAATGAATTTAATTTAAACAGAACTTAACTGTGTCATTTTAATTTTGTTATTTGTGCCATAAAATAATTTCAGAAATATGTATTTTTGTTAAAAAGTATTTCATAAAAGATAATTGCATTATTCTATTTTATTAATGTTTTTCTTTCAATTTTTCAAATATATTTACCTTAACTTGCTTGTTTCATACCAATTTTGATAACACAAGATTATAAATATCTAACAATTTCACAACTCTAACAGTTATAATTAATTGCTTTAAAACACTGATATTTTGTGCTATTATATTTATGTCATATATTATCATCATCATGTGCATGCATGTTTAAAAATAAGTCAATAAAGATAATGATAAAAAACAATGTTTATTAATAATGCAATAGACGGGAAAATGTCCGAAGGGGCAAATGTCCACCCTGAGAATTTGAGTAAAGGGACAATTGTGCACCTTGAGAAATTGAGTTAAAGGGCAAATTTCCACCTTGAGAATTTGAGTGAAGGGGCAAATGTCCGTTTAGTCCTGATATCATGAAGAGGCAAATATCCGAAGGGGCAAATGTCCGTATACCGAGCGAAGCTCTCTGTACATGGATTTAAATAACACCCAACATAAGGCTGTTTTCGTCGACCCCTTTTCGTACTAAGCTGCTCCATAGATGTTGATGCTTACAACTATCAAAAGCTTTAAAATAGCCAATAAAAATACGTATACTCTTCCTCGTCGTTTTGTAAGATATATTTTTGAATAACAGCGCTTAAGTTAAACATATTGTCCGTTGTACTATAGCCAGATATAAGTCCCGCTTGTGACTCTTCGATTACTTCATACAGATCAGCCCATCGTGTCCATCGAGAATTAAATAGTTTAATGAAAACTTTACCCAAGCTATTTGCCACCGAGACAGATCTATAAATATTTGGTTCCGATTTGGATCCGTTCTTGTGTATCGGAGTAATCAGACGTTCGCACTACTCCACTGGAAAACGCCCGGTTGATAATATGTAGTTGAACAGTATTTTTATGTACGACAGTGTAATGTGTATTGTATATTTGTACATTTATATACATGTCCCGTCTGATCATACAGCACATCCACTGCGTTATGATTTGAGGCTGGTACAAATTTTATTATATGTTATTTCGCAGTCTAATATATCATTGTCTCTAGTGTCTCTTACATACTCAAACTATTTTCATCAAGATGGCTATCATTAGTGTCAGAAAACAATTTTGCAAAATATTCCCGCCAAACATCTGCATCAATAACGTTAGAAGTACAGTTTTCTTTGCCACTAGCATGTTTAATACTTTTCCAAACACACCTTGGGTTTTCGCTATTTTCAATTTGCACATTTCTCCGTTGCCTCTTAAAAGACAAACATTTTGCGCGACAGAGGTTTTTGAACACATATTTACTTGAAAGATATATGTCCAAATCCTGTTTAGAGTTGATCATTGACCAGTTGACACAACAAAGATAGCGGTGTCTAAGTCTGTATGTTTTCATAGACCGCACACATTAATATGAATGTCTTCATAGAATGCATTGCCTTTGTTTGTTTGTCTTCATATACATGTATCTCGCGGCCTAAGTCTGTATATTTTCATAGAATGCACTGCCTTTGTTTGTTTGTCTTCATATACATGTATCTCGCGGCCTCAGTCTGTATATTTTCATAGAATGCACTGCCTTTGTTTGTTTGTCTTCATATACATGTATCTCACGGCCTCAGTCTGTATATTTTCATAGAATGCACTGCCTTTGTTTGTTTGTCTTCATATACATGTATCTCACGGCCTAAGTCTGTATATTTTCATAGAATGCACTGCCTTTGTTTGTTTGTCTTCATATACATGTATCTCACGGCCTAAGTCTGTATATTTTCATAGAATGCACTGCTTTTGTTTGTATGTCGCGATAAATCTTCCCGCCTTAGTATGTATGTTTTCATAGATAGCACCGCCTTTATCGGTATGTTTTAATAGAAAGCACCGCCTTTATCGGTATGTTTTAATAGAAAGCACCGCCTTCGTCTGTATGTTTTAATAGACAGCACCGCCTTTGTCGGTATGTTTTCATAGAAAGCACCGCCTTCGTCTGTATGTTTTAATAGAAAGCATCGCCTTTGTCTGTATGTTTTAATAGACAGCACCGCCTTTGTCAATATGTTTTTATAGATAGCACCGCATCTGTCGGTATGTTTTCATAGAAAGCACATCCTTTGTCGGTATGTTTTCAAAGATAGTACCGTCTTTGTTTGTATTTTTTCATAGATAGAACCGTCTTTTTTGTGTTTTTTCATAAATAGCACCGCTTTCGTCTGTATGTTTTCATAGATCTGCCCGCCTTAGTCGCCGCAGTTGCCCCTATGTCTTGTGTTGCTTGCTACAGGTTAACGTCATCTAGAATGAGTTGTTCACATGATTCTATGTACAACTGAAACATTCCGCAAACGACATTACAAATCAAATACTACTTACATGGAGCGTTTGAACCAAAGATCTGTTAGTCTGTGCACTGCCTGTACATACACATTATTCTCCCTGTAAACAAAAAAAGGGAAGTAAGTATTCCCAATTCCAACTAAAACGAGAATATAGACATATACGAAATCAAAAGTTCCGAAATTCACAATTGTGACTGATCATCTGTAAACAAAACATTAAAAACCTACCTCAACCACTGATTATGAGCTCTTTTAGATCAATCATGAAAAAAAAAACGTTTGAGCATGTATTTATCAACATCTATTTTTTAATTATAAGTATAAGTAAGTTATGCTTTAACGCGATAACACGCTCAAGTATATTTTCACTGTTCTGGTTGACATAGCAGATTGTAATTTTATAATTTTTAGCATAACTTACCAATGTTTAAAGTTGTGGAACTCCGTTCTTTAAACATCTTAAGTGTGTTACAGAAGAACAACACACTAGTTCTTTTTGATATATATTGAAATATAACAAACATTTATTATACTATACGGAAAGCAGTTTTGAAATCATTTTCAAGATAAGTTACACAATAAGCTCCTGTAGAATCAGTTTAAAATTAATATGAAACGTTTAACTGAGCTTTAAGAACAAACCACAGATTTTAAAGGTATTGTCAATAAAACAAATCTTACAAAATACAATCCGAAGTTCATTCTGTCTGGCAGGAAAAGTATGACCATAAACTAGCATCTATATAACAACTGCAAAAAATCAGTCCTAACTTAACTATATATTACGTGAAAGTACCCCAAACCGGCATTTATATCATCATCATGAACGTGTTCATTCAACAATTGCGTCATTTCATCCTAACTTAAAATAAATAAAGATTTAAGTTGCACCTTTGATGAAACAGAACCATGTTTCAAGCGTTCTGTGCAACAGGAAGACTAAAACATAAACGTTCATTCTGAAACAAAAACCGATTTGTAAAGTAATATTATCTTAATCCATTTATGCCTAGCGCCTAGAAAAAAGGCCTTGGCAAACAGCGCAGATCCAGATGAGACGCCGCATGATGCGGCGTCTCATCAGGGTCTGCGCTGTTTGCTTAAAGGAATTTCTGTAAGAAATATTCTAAATATAGAAATAAATATACTAGACATCCCTAATTTTGGAAATAAATTGATCCAATTTAGAAGGATGGGAGAGTCCACTAGGCATAAATGGGTTAATTCTAGCATC
>VMBQ01005267.1:15490-71134 GCA_007657795.1 Dreissena rostriformis
ATTTATATAATTGGTCATTATTGGTTTACTCGGGGGGGGGGGGTCTTTCGGAGCGTTTTATGCATTATTACCCCTCAGGCAACATTGACTTAAGTTAGGAACGGGAGTTCGCCCATGCACTCCTACATAATTTACGCTCTAGCCTCACTATATCTGGGATGAACATTTGAATTATAAATCGCTGCAATTGCCAGCTATTTACATTTTACTGAAGATATTTAATTGTGTTGTGTTATTTTGCTCTGGCGGTATGCGCAAGTGAAGACTGAACACAGATTGTGAAACTATATGTTCCTATTTTATTAACTGTATTCATGATATAACTGTTCCTATGACCACGTTATTTTGATTGAAAGAGTGTCATGTACACCACACATATATTGTCGTCTACAGTCTCCATCTTCAGATACGGCAAAACTAGCACATTTCCCGAACTCACATTCTAGTGTTCACAACGTCCGTCCTTTAACTACTCACAAATTTAAACGTTAACATGATGATAAATGTTTCGATATCGTTTCAAGTTTATTGATGATAGTTTTTTTTATCATAACAGCTTCACCTTTCAAGTTGCACTCGACAAAAAATGCATTCAATTTTCTTTTGGCTGAAAGGTGGCCTGCAACCGGACAAAACTTTTTTTATATGTATTTACAAATACTTTTGTGTTAAACGACGCTAACCAATTTTAGAGACCGATAGTTACATTCAAATAAGAATGGTTGAGGGTTTATAAGGTATGAATTTTATTAAGGATTATTTGAGGATTATTAAAGGATTGTATATGACTTTTTTGTGTAAGCTTTGTTTTACTAAGAGATTAGTGGGGTTCATACAATTTTATGTTTTCGCATTTATGAATTAAAGCTGACTTCGTTTCAACCCACCATCAGTACATCTGTACACGCATTCTGCTGGCTCAGGTAGGATTTGAGCATGTCAAAGTGGAAGGCGGGAGTGAGCAGACGTCGGTTTCGCGCCCATTTGTCCCCATTGGCAATCAGAAGACCTTCGCCCAGCCATTTTATACCCAGCATGTACGCCGTGCCGGGGCCGCGGGGTTTCTTGGCTACATGTGCTGCAATAAGAAAAAAAATGGGAAAAGAAAAAAATATCGTGTTTTTTTTAAACTGTATTGAATACTAAAGCGTGAGCAAGTTATTTTCGATCGTTGTTAATCAATTATTTAACATCGACTTGGGGTTCTTATGTATAGGAAAACACCATGAGAGCGTTCCCCCGAGTTAATTAATATTCACGCATCAAAACCACATGGAGTTGTTAAGTGACCGATAAAGAAAGATTTCCGCTACGCAAATTGTCTTTTGATTATGAAATTATTTAAAACAAAAAAATAGTCAAATTAAAGATGCTGAAACTGCACCTTTTTCAGAAGTGTGTTGATATCTTTCGTAAACCCCTACCAGCAATATTGAAAATGTTTGAATAATCGAAATAAAAGAGAGCCTTGTAGAAAAAAACGAGGCAATACAATTTTTTTTCAGTTTTAAGACGACAACAACGCCTTTATCACTAGTCATTTTAAATGTAAACCTTTCGCTAAATGTGCGTGTCTTGCAAAACAAGACTATCAGTTCACAGATATAGCATAGTTTAATAAACACTATATTTTGCAATTGCAATGCTTATATTCGGGACTTTCTGCATGGTTTTGCGAGTATTATACACCGCTTATTATGGTTTTGTCTAATTTGAGATCAGCATTTATCATACCACCACATTGATATCTGCTTGATATCCTGTTGCCTGATATCTTTTTTTATATCACGGTCAACAGGAAGTTCATATATCAGTCATGTGNACAATTTACGCACAAGCATTTTGCCCAGTTTTGTCAGAACACGACACATATTATCCAACCGTTAATACACCGCAATTGTAATTCAATAATTCCAGGTAAAGATTCATCATCAAACAAAAACATTATGACAATGAATAGTCTTAAAAATGCGGAAACCCTGTGAACAGATTTTCAAATGGTTAAAAGTGTGTCATACCGGAAGCACGCAGGATAACCTTCACAGTGTCCGGATGATGCACGATCAGTATGCAGCGCAGTCGACCGAACCAGAGCGCGTGCAGACGCGGGAAAGGGCGCGTGTAGCTGAACTGAAACTCGATACCGTCCTCCCCCGGACCTGGGTGCTGTGAAATAATCAAACATAAAATGATGATATTGTTGGTATTTGATTGTTTCATAGTAAAATCGCGGTTTATGTCATTTCCGTCAATCGTGAAGACCCCCAAATGCAACGTTCTATTATCCACTTTCTTCTTTCAAATAACCCATTAACATATCAGAGGGGGGATAAAAGCGCGCTGTTTAAAGAAGACAAAAAGTACACGCCCTGTATACTAGGACCACAGTAACTATTTCACAGTCATTATTTTAGTGATATATCTAGGCGATCAATTTAACATCAGGAGCTTTGTTTGTAAACAATACTTGTTATGTAATTGTGATTCAACTATATCATTATATTAACCACGTTATGCGTAAATGAGTCTTATGTCATATGCGGCAAGCTCAAGGTCGACCGGTGCGCGCAGTCTAGATCAGGAGCTACACAGTTCGCTATTACGTCACGCAAGTTTTCGTGTTCTCATAAGCGAACATGGTAGCTTTGGACACGTTTGTACGGATGCGCAGACCGGTCTGGAACTACGCTGTTCGCATATGGCATAAGACCCATTTTGCATGACGCGGCTCAATTATAATTGCACACAAGACGCCATCGAAGTGTAAATATATATTGGTTTAGTTTATGCTTCATCGTCGTTTAAATAAATATGTTATTAAATCTTAATTAATCTTTTAATCTTGTTTAATCTAATTTAAACTTATTTAATGATTTTTAGGGAAACAGAGTCAATTTTTTCACTGATAATAATATGTAATTCTTCAAATTTTAAAACAGTAACAGTCGTCGACGTGAAAATAAATGTACTTAAAACGAACTTGCTCAAATATACTTTGTGCATGTGACCAAAGAACCAGTGGGTGTCTCTGTCAGTTGGTAACCTGTCGTAGACCGCCAGCCATTTCCTGTACCGCCTGTACCATACTACGAGCTGGTATACACACAGGACGACCAGACCGACCAGTAGGGACGTGGACACGCTCGGACTGTCCACTGGTAGAATGTCAAACATACCGGACAGGCCCAAGTGATTTAAGCTGATAATATCTGAAATGGGAAAACCACGCTTACAACAGCCTGGGACTGAAGCATGTCAAATCGGTAAAGTTACAAAAGAGTTTATGCTTTTTTCGTGAATGGATGTCCTGAAACTGATTTTTGTTTCTAGTTTTCTGAAATATGAATATTAATTAACGTTTATTTCTGAAAACTGAGCTGTGGAATATTTTTTGTAATTTTACACAATGAACTAAGGATATGTACGTTTCGAAATTCTGTGAAATAGGCATACGCTCAGAAGGTTATTTAATAACGTTTGGATCAATATGACCCAGCCCCTATCTGAAGTTTAGTACGTGCAAGACAATGTCTGTTACTCTATTTGACTCAAATCGTATAAATAAAAGTAAGATTGGATAGCACTTCCAAGTTGTATAGATTTTGCTCTTTCAAAACACGATTACTTTCATGTTGGATATACACTTTAGTATAGTATGTAGTTTCATGTGTGATTAGTCTGGCGTTTAAGCCCCTCTATAGTTTGTATTGGAACTAAATTGTATACAGTGTCCCTTTAATTTCACTTAATCCCGCTTATATCAATCAATAGCTGTATGAACCAATTTTATACGATAGAAATTGTAAAAATGATTCAAGACAACAGACATTGCTCCTTTTAGTAGAGAATCAAACATGTTTGTTTTTTATCAAAGACGAACGAAATTTGAGTTGTAAACATGAACAACAATATTTGAGATCGGTGCAAAATCTAGGACTGCCCTTGTACCATGTAAGTTACAACGATACATCAATATTTGCAGGCACAGTACCGAACAAAAACTGATTCAATACGACACTGTGTAAAAGTAACCCGTAATTATTGTAAACACGTGAAACGACAAAAGTACTTAAGTAGGTCCCATATCAATATTTATTAACATACCTGCGTCTCCCAGACTAGTTCCAGATCTATTTTTAGAAATGTAAACTCTACATTTAGCGCATCGATAAAAGCGAGTGAGTTAAAGGTACACTACATTCGTTGTAAAGCCGGCCAAAAGTGGTAATGCACTGAATTAATACTGGAGTTTACAACACCTTATAGACGATTCGTAAAATGTTCAAGTTTTTGTTATAATGGATATATTGTACTTCATTTATTAGTTGCCGTACTGCTGTGGAGAGTTTTCTTTATTTGTTTGGATTTTACAAGGGCCAACTATTGTGAACTTTGTGGATAGACATGTACTCGAAATACTACCATAACANCTGTTTTGGACCGGTCTTTGTTAACTGTCAACTTTTCGGGAATTTCTGGTTGACTTACCTAATGGGGTTGGTCCATTACTATAAGGTCGCGCCAGTCAAAAATCATAAAAAAGCGACATTTAAAGTTATGGAAGCCAGAACAAGACATTTCCCGGTATTTTAAATTATTCTTGCTTGTTTTGTAAACAAATTGTAGTGTAAAAACAAACTCAAAGTGAACATAATTTAAAATTACCTGGTTTACTTTAAAATCAGTCTTTTAATCCACCAGACGTAAGATGTAAATCACAAATAATAGATTTCAGAAAACAAACGTAATGTTTACAATTTCAGCAAAAAATGTCAAGGTCGATCCGTAAATATCCAAATGAAAACTCGTCACGTGACAAAGCAACAATGGCGTAAAAATTGTAAATTTCAGGCTGATGAGAGTTTTTTTCATCTATTGTAAGATGCATTTGAAATATTTGAACCTTAAAATATGCCCCGATGCAGTAATTTATATTTATTCACCAATATATGTGGAAATGTATCCAAGAAAATGAACTGTCTTTGATTTATAGAGTGACATAAATATGTTACGACTCTGGTTGACTTTCAATATGGGGTTCGCTTCAGCGTACAGGTCTGTCAATACTATATAAACTGTTCGCTGACGTTTCCTTAGCTACCAGTACACTAATTAAATATTGGTAAGTATACATTAAATTAAATGGTTAAGTGCATATTGCAGGTCGACAATTTTATTTGTCAGACCTAAGGCTAAATCGGTATAGACCTTCTGTTTTTATATGTCACCTTACATATACATATATGTTCACACTAAGGCAACATGTTATTGCTATATTTTAAATAATACAATATTGTTTGCATTGCGACATCGTCGACATATTTCATATTATATACGTATATAGTTGCCATTTCCAGCATTACATATATATGATGCATGGATATGCTTCAATAAACTAATCTCTCTACCAAAACGCATACATGCTGAAATTATAGTAAATGATAACGTTTAAAAATATCGACAACTTTGACACGTTTTACATTATACATTTACTTCAAGTCCTTGAAACAACGAGTGAATATGTTTATATAGAGAATACTTTCGCAGTGTTAAATGCATATAAGTTTAGTAAATGGGCTCGGTAAACTTTACCCTCGAGTCATGACGAGTTGTTCAGGTACACGTGCCAAGCAAAGTAACTTATCTTTATTGGACAATTACCTTTTATTATATGTATCCCATCATGTTTCACATTTGGTATGTTTCTCATGACAAAAGTAAACAAACGAAAATGGGGGAAAACAACACTTAAACGACGTCATTAACATACCCTAATAACTCTTAGTTTTTGGACACTTACATTTTGTTTCGTGTCCGCAAATAGATACACAAACATTCTCAAAGTTAATGTCCGAAAAATGTGAGTATACATATAAGCATTTATATACTGTAGTTAAAACCTTTAATTATTCAAATTTAACTAAAACATTATGTCAGTAAGCTAATTATGATTACGTTCTTTGTTCTGTCAAAAAATGAGTCAAAAATATGATTATTTTGGCTAAAAAGAGGGTGTCCGAAAATTAGTGTGTACGAAATCTTAGAGTAATTTCGGTATACACAATGATGTCATTGTACTGCGACAAGATTACTGTATTCAACAATTCTTAATGCGCAAAGATTAATCAGATGGGGTGTCATTTTTGGTAATGACTGAATAATGATGGGACAAATAAAAGAAATACTAAATTAACCTTTTAATAATTATTTAAAAACGATAACACACGTCTAAGCAGTATAAAGGTTATAATAATATTTTGCGCAGTTTGCAATAAAGAGCAACAACGCTAAAATATATGTTAACATTATAGTAAGAAGTCTGATGCAAACCAATTATCTACTTTCGATTTGAAAGTTTTTCATGTTAAATACACAGTGACTAAGAAGACAATTTGATAAATCATACTTTATTCGTCCATTCGTTTCTTTTGTGTTGCGAATGGTGCTAAATGTATGAATTTCTTATTGCGCCAGCTAACAGCAAATACGCTTTATTTATGGCAAGTTACCAATAGCCCAGCAATTCGACACATCAAACACATTGCAAACGCACATGAATGAAACTGGGTTTTGATACTTGGAATGCCAAAGCATCTGGTTGTTATAAGGCGCACGAAGCGCACAAATACCCTACATATTCCACACATGTGGCACTAAAAAAGTAAATGAAACAACAAACATAAATGTATTAGGAACGGCACAACAACTGATATTACAAAACAACAAAAACACTTAAACACAGCCTTAACAAACGTATGCAGATATATACAAACATTAAGCGCGTAAATAGCAATTAACAACATAGCAACGAATTTCAATGCAAATTTCTATGCAAGAAAAAAACGTTTATATGTGATGACCATTTAACAACTTAATGGATGGGTGCAAGGAAGCGCAACATAATTGTAACTGTCTATGGCATTATAAAATTAGATAAATAGAAAAATAAGTACATCTCACGCATCACACTTGTAGGTATCATGACGTCATACAAATAACCTTTTGTTGAAACAAGTTCCATGCTTGCGCCATTGTTTGCAAATTGTCCTTTTTTCTTGTGTATGCATTTCTTTCTCTATTTTTTCAAACGCATGACGTTATGTAAATGTGTGCGAATCATGCTCTACATCTACATTTAAACAAAAATTCCTTGTATTGTTACTTAATGGTATGAATCCAAAATATAAGTTTACTTTTTGCGTGCTATAGAATATATGCATATGCATAGAATCACGTATGATATAATCAAATAATACAGGATATAAGCACAATTATTATTTTTAATTCCGATAAGCACAAGGCATGATCCAGTAATACACCCAGAATATGTGCAAACTCTTAATATTCATTCGTAAATAGTTATATGTATTTATTTGTATTCAATGATAAATTCCGGATAGTACTGAACGTGGTCAAAAATGCAAAATATGCTTGGATTTCGGACATCGTCCACGCAGCTGTCATACAGTCTGACATGACCATCCATCTGGGCCAACTCAGGCGGCCTCCGTAAACAAGGTTGCTCTTTAGCCCAGCGTCCTACCAGTACACGACACTGCAACATAAACTTGTGACCCAATCTAGGATCAGGAGTAGCGTACGAATCCGACATCTCTGCTGCCGAAGCAAAATAGGTGCCGTTGCCATATATCGCACCGACGTTTGTTCCGGCCAGGCGCATGTCGAGATTGTGAGTGCAAACAGTTTGGAGTATGTCCGGTTTGGTTCCGTGGAAGAGATTCATCTTGTTCGCGCCGATTTGTCCATCCATGGCCTTCATCTGCTTGCGTTTTCTGAAATATACAAGAACTAACGTGTAAAGGACGCATATGTCACTGATACAAATGCTTTATATAATAACAACTGTATTTGTGTTCATGTTTAAAAATACCTTATCGTTGAATCTGGTTAAATACATACGAAAATACAGAGCTAGCTTATTGCTAATATAAAGACTTACTCCGAAATGCGTGATATTGTACAAAGACAATATTTGTGGGTACAAATAAAGACGACGCATTAAGCAGCCTTTGAAAAACAGATACCGTATCAACCGTTATTATTCTGATGCAACTAATATGGTTGATACAGTGGGTCAACGTTGTTTTTACATACATATTACCTAGTTTTGTTTTCAATGCTGTAGGGATCCGAATAACATCTATCGTCATTATTCTCTTGAATTACGTACACAAACAAAACCGATGATTTTATATAAGACACAATTCAAGTGTTCAATTTATGCTATACAGATCACAAGTTTTAGATTAATATTGACGAGTTGTGTAAAAAATATTTTGGATTTCACTAGAGACCAATAATCTATAGACTGAGAGGAATACATTTTTACAGTTAAGACACGCAAGTATTTAATCCATTTATACCTAGTGGACACTCCCATCCTTCTAAATTGGATGTCTAGTATATTTATTTCTATATTTAGAATATTTCTTACAGAAATTCCTTTAAGCAAACAGCGCAGACCCTGATAAGACGCCGCATCATGCGGCGTCTCATCTGGGTCTACGCTGTTTGCCAAGACCTTCTTTCTAGACGCTAGGTATAAATGGGTTAATCACATCTTATGCAATATTCCGTAAAAAAACATAGACATTAATAATACATGTCCATACAAATAAAATTAAACCTTTATATTAATTATACATACAAGTAAAACAGAAACCGTGATATTTGTCACAGTTGTAGTATAATAATTATTAAGTATATCATGCCACAACTAAAGGTGAGAAAGGTAAAAGGATAAAAAATTATATCATAGTACGTGGTAGCAATCATAGTATAGCCGGATAGCCTTGGACATGTTTAAAGCTTATAATCGATGGGGTTCTTGTACCTTTGACGTGTAACTACCAAAGAAACCACAATTAGAAAGTGAATGATCTATACTATATAAGAAACATTACCACATATATCAGTAAATTGCTTTAAATGTTTGCGTTACTACTTACGAAAAGTAAAACACCCAAAGAGTTTTGTTTTGAACTCTGTGTATACTGACGATGCGTTTGCCAAGCGTTTTAAGGAACTTTCTCAGCACAGTAATAACTTCCTCACTCGAAGTATCAAGACGAACTTGGATTACGTGTTGATTGGGCTTCATCATTATCCAATGGGATGGCAAACAGGACGACGTTTGTAGTACTTCGTTTTCTCTCTTGTGTTCTTTTATTCTAAAGCAAAAAAAACGCTGTACATGTATTGAACATGCGATATGTATAATATTCCGTGTCTGTAAAACGTACACGTTTTCTCGTAAAAATCCAATTAATAAACTTGTTTGTTTGCAAATATCTTCATGAAATGCATGTGCCGTAAATATTACATTGTTAGTATCATTTTAATTAAGTATATTTTAGTATTGTTTATTTGTTTAAAACGAAGTTAAATCGCTGTAAATAAGCGTGTATCAACATTTAAAAAAAAAAACAACATTATGTATATGTTAAACAAATGTGTTTGATTTGATTCGTTATTTGATCAATAAAACACTTAACAACCTCGTATGCTCGTACACTACTTTGGGTGGATGTTCCTTTTTTATGAAGAAATGTTAACAGACAGTTACGTCGATGAAATTTTATGTTTGATTCCGAAAAAGATGACAGACATACACAGTACATAACTTTGAAGATCTGATTATTATTTTTGTTATAGTATTTAGAGAGTTTGGAACAAAGGCACTATTTATTTGCAAACAAAATGATACACTGTTCATGACTGTTTTGTCTGATACACAATTTGATCTTAAACTTTTATATTAACTTGAACACTTGATTGTGCACGCATTATTTGGTGTTCTTAGCTGGATGGTGTGTGTGTGTGTGNGCGTTCGTGCGTGCGTGCGTTCGTGCGTACGTGCGTGCGTGCGTGTGTGTGTGTGTGTATGTGTTGTTTTGTTTTTGGGTTAAGCTTTCACTTTTTCATTTAGTTTGAATAGGACTGTGACGTTTTTTTTACCTAAACGGTCGATTCAATATAGTGTCTGTTCAAACATTGTATTAAACACATATTGAAAGGTAATCTTACGATAGACTTCCAGATGTTTTAATCTGTCCAAAAGAATGCGACTTGTCGTGCATCATCCTCTGATCCTCAAAGCACGTGGAACACATGTCAAAGTTAGGACACTCTCTGCATTTCCAAGGGATACCCAGAATCGGGCTAACAGTGCAGTCGTCACACCCAACAACAGCGTGCACTACCTCTGAGTTACATAAATATTTTTAAGTTACAGATAGTAAGCCGCAATATCAATCACAATTGTACAAATGTAAGAATGATTAAATTTAATAATCATAAGAAGGAGAGATATCCCTTCCGTCTAAGTTATTTAAAGCTTATCCAATCGGACTGGAACGGTCAAACAAAAGTATGCACGGTATATTAACTTTCAAGGTAACGTTTTAAATATAAGTGCCATGACTAGAGATAACTGGACAAAATGCATGTGCGTAAAGTGTCGTCCCCGATTAGCCTATGCAGTCCACACAGGTTAATCAGGGACGACACTTACCGCCTTAATTGGATTTTCGCTAAGAAGAGACATCATTTAACCAAAAAAATGCCATAAAAGCGGAAATTGTCTTCCCTCATAAGCCTGTTCGGACTGCACAGGCTAATCTGGGATGACAATTTACACACAAGCATTATGCCCAGTTTTCTCAGAACAAGACACAAATAACTGGCATGACTATAGATATCCAATTGTTCCGGCTTTTCTAAACAAGAACAAGGTATGATCCTTTTTTTTAATTTAATTGTATGTTTATAAAATATTGTCCTCGTGTAATTGTAGATTTTGACAATATAATCCTCTTTTAATTGTATGTATACGGAATACGGTCGTCTTTTAAACCTATTTATATAAAATAAGATCCTTTTTTAATTATGTGTTTACAAAATATGGCCGTCTTTAACTTTGAAGTATACAAAATACGCTCCTTTTTTATTTTTGTCCATGCAAAATATAGTCCTCTTTTAATTGCTTGTATAGAAAATATGTCCATCTTTTAATTGTACATATGCAAAATATGGTCCTCTTTAAATTTAACATTTACAAAATATTGACCTCTTAAATTGTTCTGTATGCGAATATTATGTCACATTTGTAACATCTCAATATCATATTTATAGGATGTTTTGTTACACATTTGAAACCATTAGTGATGACATTTCATGAAATGAACATTAAAAACAAAACATTACCATACCTGTGCGTTTTCCTTCATGTATTTTCAATGGAGAATGATAATTGACCAGCTGGACTCTGCCAATATAAACATAATAATCACAACTTGAGCAATACGATGTATATATCAACAAGCATACAGACAGGGTCGTAAGTAATACTAAACGGCACGTTACTTTTAATTATACTTAAATATTTGTTGTGGTTTGCTAGTATGTTCTTTTTATGCCCCCGGTAGGGTGGCATATAGCAGTTCAACTGTCAGTCCGTCTGTCGGGTCCGTCCGTAAACTTTAACGTTGGCCATAACTTTTGCAATATTGAAGATAGCAACTTGATATTTGGCATTCATGTGTATCTCATGGAGCTGCACATTTTTAGTGGTGAAAGGTCAAAGTCAAGGTCATCCTTCAAGGTCAAGAGTCAAAAAATACAATTCAAGGGAATTTATAAACTTTAAAAGGGAGATAATTTTTAAACCTGTCAAATGATATATTGAAATTTTATTTCAAAGCGGCGCAATAGGGGGCATTGTGTTTCTGACAAACACATCTCTTGTTCTATTTGAAATATATAAATTTGCATAACAGAAAAGGATGTCATAAAAAATAATTATCGTTATATTAAATTAAAAATATGTATGTGAAATCTAAATGATCTGTGTAACGCTGCGTATTCATAAAACAAGAAGTAATGAAAGAGCAAGTTTGGTTGGCTTGTAAATGTAAGTAATAAAATTGATGCTCAAATAAGTTTGCCCTTGTTGTTCATCTGGTCTTTTAAATCAGAAACATTGTTATCTTTATTACATAAGAATGCATATATACGCACTAGAGCTTCATCATATATGCGAATCGGAATGCAAAGCTTTGTAGAAGATCTTCATCACATGTTCAAATTAGAATGTATAGCTATGCACTATGTCTCTATCACATATGCAAATCAGAATACATGTGTATGCAATAGGTATTCATCTGTGCAAATCTGAATGCAAAGCTATGCACGTGCTCTTCATCAAATGTACAAATCAGAATGCATAGCTATGCACTAGGTTTTCATCATATGTACAAATAATAATGTAAAGCTATGCACTAGGTCTTCATCAGATGTGAAAACCAAAACGAATAACTATGCACTAGATCTAAATCAGATGTGCAAATCTGAATGCATGTGTAAGCACTATGTATGTAATCAGATTATCAAAACAAGATGTATAGCTTTCGGTTAGGTCTTCAACAATTGTGCGAATGCATGGGTATGTACTACGTTCAAGTCAAAGATCAAATCAAAATGCAAAGATATACGCCAGGTCGTCATAAGATGTTCATTTCAGAATACATAGCAATGAACTGCGTCTCCATCAGAGTTGTAAATCGTAATGCATAGCTGTACGCTTGATCTTCATCGGTTGTTCAAACCAAATTGCATAGCTATGCACTAGATCTGCACCAGGTTTTAAAATCAGAAACATAGCTATGGACTAGATCTTTGTCATATATCCCAATCAAAATAAAAAGCTATGCACTAGGTCTTCATCTGATACGTAAATCAAAATTCATAGCATTCAAAGCTGTGCACAGAGTTTTTATCAGATGTACAAATCATATTGGCTTCATATTTTTACATGTTCAAGTACGAATACATTTCTATTCACCACATTTTTATCATAGGTTTAAATCAACATGATACGTAATGCACTAGGTTTCAGATGTTAAAGCAATAATGGCTTCCCATGTAAAATATCTTCACGACATTTTCATGTACGAATGCATTTATATGCACTAGATTTTTATCAGATGTTAAAATCAGAATGCATGGGTTTGCACAAGATTTAGACCAGATGTTCGAATTAGAATGTCTTAGCTTATAGCGCATGTAAGCATAGCTATGCATTCTGAATTGAACAAATTATTAAGGTCTACCGTCCAGCAGCCAGCCTTACACTACTTAATCCACTGTATATGCTTTACAGCAAAGCCACCTCGTTTATAACCAACACATTTCAATCTAGTGAATACCAAATAGTAAAGTATATTACAAGGAACTCTGACTCTGATTCATGTTGAAAATAGTCGTTTGGTATGTAAAATGAAACAACATAAATACTTATTACCTGAATTAATGCTATCTTTAATTATATTTCATCACCATGATACATTTTATAATCTATACATAAATGATGAGATAAATTAACTCAGATACGACGTTATAATCAGTATTTACTTGTATACTCTCTCGATCACCTCGTATGACATTCATTAACTCAAAATGCTTCTTGAGAGATGCATTTTGTATTGAACCCATTAAATGGCGGTAGTTGTTGAAATGTATTGTTATAAGATTACTAACGTGTTTGCATGTGCGTTCACGTTAAAGATATACCATAAGCAAATAAATAATAACTCAATAATATTAATGCATGGCGATAAGTGATATTTAAAAGCGAAGAAAACGCGTTTGATTTAAACAACTAAATGTTTTACAGGTGTATCTTGATGGCATATACGTACTCCGTAAATATGGGCATGTTGATTTTATTAAATGAATGAGCCATATCGTGCATCGTTCTGAAGTTAATGAAGCACGATGTGCACATGTCGTAGTTAGTACAATATTCGCACTTCCATCTGGTACCTCGGATCAGACATACGTTGCACACATCGCACCCCACGCCATCGTGAACAACAGCTGAGAAACAGAGAAATCATGAACTGTATATGGTGCGCGAACATTTTCACAAATATGAATTAAATAAAACATGTAAATAATGTATACAATGTTATATATACAATTATTTCACTTTGATCACTTGACTGAAATCAATTTCAAACCAAGCAGTTACATGGTTTGTTATTTTTGTTTTGGCGTGTTTTTTTTTTATTTATTTTTTCATTTTTTCTTAAAATAACTGGACATACTCAGTCTTATCTAACGTAATACGAGTGTTATCGCAAAGTATATGTAAATCACAATGTGTACGTTTATTTTTGCAATATATATCAACCTTTGTAAACAAATACGAATAAACATATTGTTATCGCCGTATTCATGTAAATGTATGATATCGTTTCTACCTTCGTAAAACACACACTGAAATGTGGTACATATAAATATTAATCGAGTTATTGCATTACAATTTTCATGGTTGATATTCATGTTAAGTATACGAACATGACTTGTATACAACCCTTTGCAAAACTGACACAAAACGAACATAATGCATAGACATTAAACGTGTTATCATGTACACTCACATGGACTAAATAAAATAACACAACTGCTCAATTTATACGAAGATTACTTTGAACGCGATGCAAAAGACGATTCCCGGAATGACGTAGCTTTTGGAGAAAAAATTAGTTATATGTTGGCAAATAATATTATTTAGCCATTTATAATAAATTTTAAAGGAACTTGCTCACAGTTTATCAAAATGAGAAATTTTCTACTTTTTGTCACATATTCAAGAAATAAATGAACAATGTACATCAGTGTGCGAAATAACACGAATGCTGCAGACTTATACTGAAAATACACGTTTGTTTACAAAACATCATCGTTAGAAATTGATAAAATTAAAAAGCGTCTCAGACGCGAAACGATTAAAACATTTTAATTTATTGTTTTATCTTTTGTAACAACACGTGGATGGTTATACAAAGTATAAAATAAATTGCAACCCATGTGAAGACGGATGGTAAGGCCCGCACATAATGTAGTCGTAAAGACTCAACGACGACCCGAACATAAACTCTGAATTACAAACAAAACATACGTGGAGACGGGTGGCTGAGTAGTTT
Organism: Dreissena rostriformis; assembly: GCA_007657795.1. Lineage (NCBI taxonomy): Eukaryota > Metazoa > Mollusca > Bivalvia > Myida > Dreissenidae > Dreissena > Dreissena rostriformis. Next base: position 30,499 of record VMBQ01005267.1, read on the forward strand.
CGGCGCTTGGCTTTTACTCCATGGGTCAGTGGTTCGAGCCCTTGTGTGGTTAACTTTTTTTTCTCTTTTGTTTTCTATTGTTTTTTTTTTACTTTTATTCTTGTCTTTATATTGTAGCTCTTTAGTTATGATGCTTATATTTATCAATTTAAAGCTTTTAATGACAAACTTCAAAACATGCCAAAATCTGTGAACAAGTCCCTTTAAAGCCCTTATGATATCAACCGTCATTATTTTTATAAAATTATCATTAGTGGTGTAAATGGGCCAGCGCTGTTTGGCGAAAGAGGATAGCTGAGTGTTTTCAAAGTGTTTTTTCACTCCGGGATAGGTCTACTGGTACTTGTTCATAAGTAGGAAGCTAATTAGAGACATTGTTTTAATGACATAATTGCAGGCCATACATTTTACTGATATTCCAACTGTAGCATCAGATCGTTTATCACAATGATTGATTGAATACACACAGATACAAGTGCGTATTGTGTAAAGACTGATTTCTAATGATTTTGCTAGTACATACGTATGTACCGGTGATGTGTTGCATTTATGAGGGTTCAATTAGACTCAGACACATGCATTTGCATAAAATAATCTCCTGATTACCTGAAGTAAATGAATCCATCAGTGTGACGATTACAGTCCTGTCTCCACCAGTATTTGTTCGTCTTGGATCTACCATAAACATTACACAATTTGCATATAAGGTATCGTGTACAGATGAATTCATTTCGGATCAATCCAATGTCGTGCACTCTTTAAATTCACACATGTTTTGCGTGTTGTGAAAAAACAATCTTGCAATCTTACATGATCTGCCTATTGACAAAGAACCAACGTAAAGCTGTTTAACTACTTATTATTTAAATACAAAAAGAAGCTTATAATCGAACCGTATAATAGTTTAATATAGTTTTTAATCCTAGTGCAAAAAGCAAGAGTATGTATATGGTTTTGCATGTGCTAATGGTGATTGTGTAGACAATTTAAAGATAATGTTCCTGCTAATAATGATGGTGATATCGACGATGCCGATGAATGTGAAATTGTGATGGCTATTATGGAAGTATGTCATAATGTTAAAGATTATTCTGATAATGTTGTGAATATATCTAAAATTGATGTCGATGATGATTATGATTATGATTACGATGATGCCGATGACGATAACGACGACAACGACGATCACGATGATTATGATGGTGATGATCCGTGTAGAGCTTTAACATAAGTGACATAGGCAGATATTTTCAAATTCTTCACATAGTATATTGAAAGCGAAAATATGATTATATATCATCATACATAAAACAGTTGATGTAAACACTCTTACTTACGACGAGCTTATTAAAATAATGAATTAAGTTATCTTTAACTGTATTATAGAGCCTCAAGGTCAGACTAATTCAACAAATTACAATATAAATACTTTATGAACTAGTTTTGAAATATTAGTTTGCTTTAATGTATAATCCGGTAATCAGAATACATTAGCAATCACGCGACTTTATCAAAGTATTATATAACTTTATTTCCTCAAAATACATAAAGAGCTTAACAAATAATCAGACAATAGTTAACAAAAAGCATAATATGTATATACAAATGTATAGAACAATATCTTACACTTCGTCAGCGAAAAAACGCAGTAAACATTGAATCTTCAAGATCGAAAGTGAGAAGGAAAACAATGCAAGCACTGTCATATATGTAGAAAAAAAGAAAGCGGCAATATAGTCGCCATTATAAGACGGAAGATAAATACTCATTTAATCGATTAAGAACACTGTTTGTATGATATTACACAGTAGTTTACAATATTAAGTCGTAAATTATCCGAAGCGGTTAGCCTTGTGGGTTTAAATGTAAACCATAGCCTTCGCGTGTATTGTACAATACACGAATATGATCGGGGAAAGTTAAATAAAATAATCAATAAACAGTTACATGTACAGTCATTCAAAGATTGTGTGTTTAATTGATAGTCATAACGATAATTGCATTGTACATTTCGTCCAATCGCCGATACCGACATATAAACTCGTATTTGTTTGAGAAACAAAAAGTGTGTCTCTTTGTCGGGGATTGCCCAATATTATAAATATCGAAGTATGAATGACTTTTCGAGGGAAATAAAAACAGCATTTTACTAATTTCATTTAACCCTAATTTCGATGATTTTCTTATATCATTGCTACTGACCATTTTTTATTAATCGCATTTATTTTCAGTTTTGAACCTTTTTTGAGATAATACATATATCCGTTTTAATTAGTTTGGTTTATTAGTCGTACTAAGCTTATGCTCCCCGATTACAGGGCCATATAGTTTCCGCCTACCTAAGAGTCATGAACATATTGTCACGCGCATATTTTTAGGTTCTCCATAGATGACCAATCGCCTTGTTCTTTGACCAACGTTTAGATTAGCCCATGGATTTACACTGATATTCTTGAAATTGGTATCTTGCTACTGTAAAAGTAACAATCTAAGGACATCGTGTTTATTATAATCTTCAAATATTGTTGTAGCAGATGTGAGGTTTTCTTTTTTTTTAACAACAACGTTTGATCAACGCTCAAAATATCTCAACAATTATAAAGTACACCAATTATGAGGTAGTTTCGCTTAATGAATTGATAATTCAAGTAGCTCTTATGTGGTAGTCCATATATCAAGCGTTAAGTGATTAACCATGCGTGTTCATGATTGTCCCTTTAGGACTTATAAAGGATATGCGTCTTTTTCTTATGGCCACTTTAAAATTGGACATCTCGAAATGCTATTACCATATGTACACTATAATTTTCTTCTGATAATTTGCCCTATACATTTGTTAATGATTTGTTCTAATTCACAACGAACGATCACACAGCATGCAAATATAAATTGCCATTTAAAATCGTGTTTTTAGAATGAACATGACTGACAATCCATAATCCCCACACTAACATTGCGCCGAACTTTATCTGTCATCATGTTTTCTATTGGCAATAAATATACATGATATCCAAAATGCGATGATGGGGAGACGTTTTATTTGTATGTGCATTTATAACAGTTCCAACTTTAATTGTCCAATACATGCAAACGTTTATTTGTTGTTATTTATATTCAAAATGACATCACTGTACTGCGCATGTTAACTGTATTCAACAATTCTTAATGCGCGAAGATTTATCAGATGGGATGTTATTTTGAAAGGGCGGGAATATTGATGGGATAAATAAACGAAATATTAAACTTAACATTTGAATCATCATTTAATAACGATAACACAAGCATTTATAAGCAGTATAAAGGTAACAATCATATTTTGCGCAGTTTGCAATAAAGAGCAACAACATTAAACAATATGTTAACATTATAGGTAGATGTCAAATGCAAACTAGTTATCCACTTTCGATTCGAAAGTATTTCATGTTAAATACATAGTGACTAAGAAGACAATTCGATAAATCATACGTTATTACTCCATTCGTTCCTTTTCTGTTGCAAATGGTGCTTAACTACATGTACTATGAAACAAATATAGCGAACATTAATTTCGAATTGCACCAGCTAAAGGCAAATATGCTTTATGTATGGCAAGTCATCAATAGTCCAGCAATGCGACACATCAAATACACTGCAAACGCCAATGAATGAAACTGGGTTTGATACTTGGAACGCATAATGCAAAGCATGTGGTTATAAGGCGTACGAAGCGCACACATAACCTACATATTTCAAACATTTGACACTGAAACGTAAATGAAACAACAAACATTAATGTATTGGGAAACCGCCCAACAACTGTCAATACAAACCACAAAAACATAGCCTTTAAAAAACGTATCCGGATATATTTACAAACCTTAAACGCGTACAAACAAATAAACAACATAGCATTGAACTTCAATGCACATTTTTATGCAAGAAAATACGTTTATATTTAATTACCATTTAACAATTTAATGGTCGAGTGAAAACAAGCGCAACATAATTGTTACTGTCTACGACATGACGAGATGAGATAAAGAGAAAAAAGAAGTACATCCTACATATCACACTTGTATGTATCATGACGTCATAAAAATAACCTTTTGTTAAAACAAATTCCATGCTTACGTCATTGTTTGCAAATTGTAACTTTTGTCTTTTGTGTGCATTTCTTTCTTTTTTTTCAAACGCATGACTTTATTTAAATGTGTACATGGATTTGTTTGCATGGATTTGTCAATGTCACTTATAGAGGTCGATCTTTATGATAGCAAACAATCTGTGCTCGTACTATTTTAACTACATTCATTTTTTTCACTGTGATTTAATAATCAAATCACATTCATTATTACCCTGAAACAGATTAAAATATTATCCAGGTAAATGATCGATATCGATGTAAAATTGGTGATAAACTATGAAATGAACCACCCTTATTGCTGTTTTGATTGAACCACGACATGTGTTCCAAAGATCTATTAAAATTGTAACATAATGACAAAAAAAAACACAAACAATAAAGAGGACATGTATATTTCTGTATGACTAGATGATGGTACATTTATTAACAATACCATTCTATGGGTACATATACACCCTTTGTGAATATATAGGATATGACAATTCAATCAACACATTGATTATTAATTGCACGATAACAATGAATAACTCACATATAAGGTAGGTGGCAACTGCAAAAAAATTCTAAGTACTACACAACTTATAAGCAACGCAATTATACTCATATTATATAACTGTTTAGTACTATGAAGAAAAACCTGTAAAGATTATTGTTTACATGTACACTAACATAAATAATAGAAATTAGTGTGTGGTACGTACATATTCCTTTCATTCCATTGAAAAAACATAATACGCCCATAAGTCTAATAAAATAACAATTATACAAGTGAATTATGCTCTACATTTAAACACATGATCCTTGTATTATTACCAAATGGTATAAATCCACAAATATCAGTTTACTATTGGCGTGCTATTGAATATAAATTATTGCAAAGTATTATTAGGAGTACGAAGGCAAACACAGAATGTTTTAGAAGATGAATACCACTTTGTTGTGGATTGTACATTATATACTGATGTCAGAAAAGCTTATTTAAAACAATGTTATTACGTAAGACCAAATATGTTAAAATTTATAGATTTATTGACCTCTCAAAATAGTAATATTGTTAAAAATTTAGATATGTATATTTATAAAGCATGGGAAACAATAAATACGTATAATACATATTACGATTAGGGTAGGATTTTATATATATATTTATGCACCGACTCTCGCTGTATATTGCCTTCTCTAAAATACCCAATATTGTTTTTATTTTTTTTTTGACAATGTACCGATTTATTTTTGATGCTTATAATTTGAATGACCTGTGACTTTGTTTTATGTATATTGTATTGACATTTCATGTATATTCATGGACTTATTGTCTACTGTATTATCAAATAAACTATATTCATATGGAGTGCATCAAGTATGATCTAATCAAATTCAACAGGATATAAGCACAATTATTATTCAAATTCCGATAAGCACAAGGCATGATCAAGTAAGACATTCAGGATATGTGCACGCTCCTAAAATGTATTCGTAATTAGTTATAATAATTTATTTGTATTCAATGATATACTCCGGATAGTACTGAACGTGGTCAAAGATGCAGAATATGGTTGGATTTCGGACATCGTCCACGCAGCTGTCATACAGTCTGACATGACCATCCGATGTCTGGGGTACCTCAGGCGGCCTCCGTAAACCTTGCTGCCCTTTAGTGTAGCGTCCAACCAGTACACGACACTGCAACATGAACTTGTGACCCGTTTTAGGATCAGGCGTAGCATACGAATCCGACATCTTTGCTGCCGAAGCAAAATAGGTGCCGTTGCCATATATCGCACCGACGTTTGTTCCGGCCAGGCGCATATCGAGATTGTGAGTGCACACGGTTTGGATTATGTCCGGTTTGGTTCCATGGAAAAGCTTCTTCTCGTTCGCGCCGATTTGTCCATGTTTCATAGCCGCCATCTGCTTGCGTTTGCTGGAATATACCAGGATAAAATTGTATTAGACCCAACATACACTTATCACTGATACCTTTGCCTGAAGGTAATAATAACCGTATTTGGTGTTTTTATGTTAAAAATACCTTTTCGTACTTGAATCTGGTTAAATATACACGAAAATACATAGCTACCTTACTGCTATATAGACTTACTCCAAAATGCGCTTTATATTGGACAAAGACAAAAATCTGCCGGTACAAACAAAGGCGACTCAATTACAATCCTTAAAAATCACAAACCGTATCAACTTAAAGAGGATTTATGTATTTGATCACAACTTATTAAATATTCAGTAAATAACCTAGATATTAAAAATACATGTACATACACATAAAAACAAACCTTAATTGTAAGAATACAACAAATAAAACAAAAACCTTGATATTCGTCACATTTGTAGTATAATAGTTATAAAGTACATCGTGCCATATTTAAATGTGAAAAAGGTACTCCTATTGTAAAAGGATAAACATTTATATCATGGTTAGTGGTAGCTTTCAAAGTATAGCCGAATAGCCGGAAAGCCACATATATCAGTTAAACGATTTAGAATTAAATTAATACTTACGAAAAGTAAAACTCCCACAGATATTTGCTTTGAACTCTACGTGTACTGACGATTGTTTTATCAAGCGTTTGATTGAACTTGTCCATCACAGCTACGAACTCCTCACTCGAAGTTGCAAGATCAACTTTGATTTCGTGTTGATCGGGCTTCATCATTACCCAATGGGATGGAAAACACGACGACGTTTGTGGTACTTCATGTTCCCTTTTTTGTTCTTTTGTTCTAGAACAAAACAAAACAATTGATAAAAACGATACGTATTACCTCCCGTGCGTGTGAATTTTACATCTTTTGTTTCTCGTTCAAATCATCTTATTAAGCTTGTTTGTTTGTTTATTCCTTCCAGATATGTTTGTACCGTTAATAGTTCAGTGTTTAAAATCATTTTCTTTAAGTATATCTAAGCAATGTATCTTCGTTTAAATAGATTTTTTTTCACGCTCTAAATAAGCGTGTGTCAACGTGTGTTAATTAACTGTAAACTCATCTTTAAGTTCAGTAAAAAAAGTATTTTTGATTTCATTCGTTATTTTGTTTATAAAAAACAAACGAATGAACGAACTTACAAATCTTTGGTTGGATGTTCCTTTTTCATGAACGAATGTGTCATATCGTGCATTCTTCTTTTATCATCATAGCACCCGGAGCACATGTCATAGTCGGGACAATCCCTGCACTTCCAGCGGGTACCGCGTATTGGAGAGACATTGCAGACATCACATCTCAAACCTTTAGGAGACGTACCTGATACACGCAGTCAATATCATGTACGGAACTAATTTAACATTACATATGCAGATCTGTTCTATCGAGCCATGACAATTGAGTTGTTAAAATACAAATTAAGGAACACAAAATTGTCCTTTTTCATTGACTTTGTATCGATGCTTGACGGTTCGTTTGCCCAAGAATGTACGCAAAATAATTATGGACCAATATATTTCTTACTACAGGTGGAGTAATTATAATCACGGAATCATGTTAGAATGGAAATGGGTATAACATTAGTAGTTGATAGCTAGATAAACAACGAATTATTAAGACATTTTGCATTTAATGATAGTGTTTTTTTCTCGTAAGTTGAAAAGATTGCATTTATATACAACTTACGATAGGTACCTGTCATAATACAACACTATTATAAATGTTAAAAACTATTTTATAAAATACACTGTTTACTTATTACTTATTACGTTACTCTATTTGTAAGTAAGGAAGGTTGAAATAAAAATACGGTACCAGATCTTTTACTGGTTGAAGGGATACTTTTCACTGGCGCTTGAAGGCTTCTTGTACTAGTTAACTTCACCGGAGCTCTTGAAAAAATATTAGCCATGATCTAAGAAAAGTAGGATCCCAGATTTTCCTGTGAAGTCCGCTCGGGCTTATCATGGACGACACTGTCCGCGTTTATGGGATTTTTAGTTTATTGAAAGTTTCTGCTTAACGAACATCCAGTCTAGGCGAAAAGTGTCGTCTCTGATAAGCGTTTGCGGACTTAACGCACATGAATTAAGCATGGTTTTACTGGAACGCAGTTGAATCAAACGTATAAGAGTCTTGTGAAAATCGATCATAATGACGTAGACAAATGCGTATGCTATGATGACTTGATTTTGGTCATGTATATTTCCCATGTTATCACGACAACGAAGTCGATTAAATCCTTTGTTTGATTCCGCAAAAGATGGAAGGCGATTTGCCATTGGGTACATAACTTTATCTTCAGTGTTAATATAATTTGGAGCATTTTGTTAAGAAATGGCATGCTTATTATATAATAATTTCGTAGTAATACGTGTCTTTTAATATCTCTTTATTTGATATCCTTCTAAATGTAAAATTCAATCCTGTTATTGCCTTATTTTATACATTTTTGGTGTGAAATGTGTTTTGAATATTCGTTAAGATAAAAAAAAAAGCAACTGCTGTAAACAGTCAAACATTTGAAGGTGTACATAATATCAGTATAGTCGATTTCCACAGTTGTCCTAGCACGAGTAATTGAAGGCTGGTTGAATGCTTGATTTATATTCTCTAGACATGCTTGATGATGTGAAATAGTTAAACCATATATACTTTAGTATACCATTGACTATATAATATCATAATTTGTTATGCTGAAATAGTTGTATTATGTTAGAAGCATTTACTATTAGAATAGTAACATCAATCTAGGTTAAAAATATACAAAACTAGTTCATTGTCACAAAGTGACCTTTCAATTAAGTTTTGAATGTCTTACGAAGACAGTGTACAAAAAATGTTTTGACAGTAAGTAAATGTTATCTTGTATTTCCATATAAATATGAAACGATTTTGAGGCTGAAATTCTCATATGTACAAAGTGTACATCAATTCTACAGCACTGCATTACATAATACAAATGTAAATAACCACAGTACTGTATTCAATTATAATACCTATGGTGACTGAATAAATGTAAGTCATGTAAACGTTCTACGGATCGTTTTGTTGAAAGTTTACCAGCAACAAGTACGCAGTGTCTTTTTGCTTTTGTTGGAATGGAAATAAAATAAATCACAAATACAAGAAGTTCCGGAAGTAACTAAATGCGAGGCCTAACGGCCCCGCGACAAAAAAGGGTGTGCCCTATATGTCAGGCCGTCTATGTGTTTACTGACTTACTTATTTAATACAAAAAGTGACTGGTTAAATACCCATGAAACGGTAGTATGTCATACATGGTGAAATGCTTGAACAGGAAAGGTTAACTAGCCTAGGAAAGTGAAGTCGTCTGGGTAAATTAATTAATAACTTGTAATAAGGTCACACCATTAAATCGTTGTTTTTGTAATGTTAAATCGATACGGTTATTACGCGACAAATGTTTTACATATTAACTTTACTATACTGAGCTATAGGCATATACCTACCCCGTTAATATGGGATTGTTAATTTTCTTAAATGAATGGTCCGTATCGTGCATCATTCTCAGATTATTGTAGCACGATGTACACATGTCGTAGTCAGGACAATCTGCGCACTTCCAGCGGATACCTCGGATTGGACGAACTTTGCATACGTCACAATGCACACCATCGTGAACAACAGCTGAAAAACAAAGACAGTATGAAATGTTTAACTGGTATGTGGTACATGCACCTTTCAACAGATATGAAATAAATAAATTAAAATATATATATATATATATATAGTTATATATTAAATCATCTCAATTACATCACTTGAATAAAATGTGTACTTTTCAAACAAAGCAGTCATATTGTTGGTAATGTGTTGTTTTGTTGTATTTGTGTTGTTGGTTTTTGTTCTCAAGATAACTTAACATAATACGTTTGATCTAGCGTGCTAGGAGTGTTATCGCAAACACCATGGTGTGTTAGTTTATTTTGCCATATATATTAAATTTCGTCAACAAATACTATTAAGCATATCTTTCTGATCGATATTCGTTTTAAGTATAAGAACATGACATGTTTAAAATCCGTTGCCAAAACTGACACAAAACAAACATAATACCATTGACTTATAGACACGTACATTAAAATGGACTGAATAAAAAAACATTACAGCTCAATTCAAGGGAAGATTATTTTGAACGCCATGGAATAGACGAATCCCGGAATTACATAGCTTTTGGAAAACAAAGTTATATTCTGGTAGAGATACCCATATATAATCATTTTCAAAGTCCATACCATACCAACAGTCATTATTTTAATGAAATTACCAATAATGGTTTAAATGAACCAGCGTTGTTTGGAGAGAGGGAACAGCTGAGTGTTTCCAAAGTGTATTGCAACCCAGGATATATCTATTTGTACCGTTTACAATATTTAATGTTAGCTTTGTTAAAATAAGGCGTATATTAGAATTATTGAGTTTATTAAATGGTTAGTCAAGGTACAATCACAAAATCGTGATTGTGTTACCTGTAGTATATGGTTAGTCAATGTTTTTCAAACACTCACAATATAGTGATTGTGTTACCTGTGTCTGTCTCGCAACTAGCAGAATCACTGTCAGAATCAATACCTGTTTCGCTATAAGACTCAAGGGTGGGGGACTCTGTATTGATTAATAGCTGCCGGAATCTGTCAATATAAAATTGGTGTTAACAAACACAGACGACATGTGCATTTTGTTTAAAAATGGCATGCTTATTATATAATAATTTCGTAGTAATACGTGTCTGTTTATATCTCTTTATTTGATATCCTTCTAAATGTAAAATTCAATTCGGTTATTGCCTTATTTTAAAACATTTTTGGTTTGAAATGAGTTTAAATATTTGGTAAGATAAAAATAAGCAACTGCTGTAAACAGTCAAACATTTGAAGGTGTACATAATATCAGTAAAGTCGTATTTCCACAGTTGTCTTAGCATGAATAATTGAAGGGTGGTTGAATGCTTGATTTATATTCTCTAGACATGCTTGAGTGATTTCATGATGTAAAATAGTTAAACCACATATACTATAGTATACCAATGACTATATAATATCATAATTTGTTATGCTGAAATAGTTGTATTATGTTAGAAGCATTTACTATAAGCATGGTAACATCAATCTAGGTAAAAAATATACAAAACGAGTTCATTGTCACAAAGTGACCTTTCAATTAAGTTTTGAATGTCTTAAGAAGACAGTGTACTGACAATATTTTGACAGTAAGTAAATGTTATATTGTATTTCCAAATACATATGAAACGACTTGGAGGCTGAAATTGTCATATGTACACAGTGTTCATCAATTCTACAGCACTGCAATACATAATACAATTGTAAATAACCACAGTACTGTATTCAATTATAATTGATATGGTGACTGAATAAATGTTAGTAATGTAAACGTTATGCAGATCGTTTTGCTGAAAGGTTACCAGGAACAAGCCGGCAGTATCTTTTTGCTTTTGTTGGAATGGAAATAAAATAAATCACAAATACAAGAAGTTCCGGAAGTAACTAAATGCGAGGCCTAACGGCCCCGCGACAACAAGAAAGGGTGTGTCCTATATATCAGGCCGTCTGTGTGTATAATGACTTACTAATTTAATACAAAAAGTGACTGGTTCAATACCCATGAAACGTTAGTATGTCATACATGGTGAAATGCTTGAACAGGAAATGTTAACTAGCCTAGGAAAGTGAAGTCGTCTGGGTAAATTAATTAATAACTTGTAATAAGGTCACACCATTAAATCGTTGTTTTTGTAATGTTAAATCGATACGGTTATTACGCGACAAATGTTTTACATATTAACTTTACTATACTGAGCTATAGGCATATACCTACCCCGTTAATATGGGATTGTTAATTTTCTTAAATGAATGGTCCGTATCGTGCATCATTCTCAGATTATTGTAGCACGATGTACACATGTCGTAGTCAGGACAATCTGCGCACTTCCAGCGGATACCTCGGATTGGACGAACTTTGCATACGTCACAATGCACACCATCGTGAACAACAGCTGAGAAACAAAGACAGTATGAAATGTTTAACTGGTATATGGTACATTCACCTTTCAACAGATATGAAATACACGTATATGTATATATAAAGTTTTATATAAAATCATCACAATTGCGTCACTTGAATAAAATGTATACTTTTCAAACAGAGCAGTCATATTGTTGGTAATGAGTTGTTTTGTTGTATTTGTGTTGTTGATTTTTGTTCTCAAGATAACTTAACAAAATCCGTTTGATCTAGCGTGCTAGGAGTGTTATCGCAAACACCATGGTGTTTTATTTCATTTTGCCATACATATATATTAAATTTCGTCAACAAATACGATTAAACAAATCTTTCTCATCGATATTCGTTTTAAGAACATGACATGTTTACAACCCGTTGCAAAAACTGACACAAAACAAACATAATACAGTTGACTTATAGACATGTACATTAAAATGGACTGTATTAAAAAAAAACATAACAGCTCAATTCAATGGAAGATTATTTTGAACGCCATGGAATATCGAATCCTGGAATAACATAGCTTTGGGGGAAAAAAGTTATATTCTTGTAGAAATACCTATAATCATTCTCAAAGTCCATACCATATCAACCGTCATTATGTTAAGGAAATTACCAAACATGGTTTAAATGAGCCAGCGTTGTTTGGAGAGAGGGAATAGCTGAGTGTTTCCAAAGCGTATTGCAACCCAGGATATATCTATTTGTACCGTTTACAATATTAAATGTAAGCTTTGTTAAAAAAGGCGTATATTAGAATTAGAAAAATTGCGTTTATTAAATGGTTAGTCAAAGTACAATCACAAAATCGTGATTGTGTTACCTGTAGTATAAGGTTAGTCAATGTAGTTCCAACACTCACAATATCGAGATTGTGTTACCTGTGTCAGTCTCGCAACTATCAGAGTCACTGTCAGAGTCAATACCTGGGTCGCTATTAGACTCACGGGTGGGGGACTCTGCATTTGTTAATAGCTGCCGGAATCTGTCAATATAACAAAATTTGTGTTAACAAACACAGTCGACATGTGCATTTTGTTCAGAAATGACATGCTTATTCTATAATAATTTCGTAGTAATACGTGTCTGTTTATGTCTCTTTATTTGATATCCTTCTTAATGTAAAATTCAATTCGGTTATTGCCTTATTTTATACATTTTTGGGTTGAAATGTGTTTTGAATATTCGTTAAGATAAAAAATAAGCAACTGCTGTAAACAGTCAAACATTTGAATGTGTACATAATATCAGTATAGTCGAATTTCCACATTTGTCTTAGCATGAATGATTTAAGGGTAGTTGAATGCTTGATTTATATTCTCTAGACATGCTTGAGTGATTTCATGATGTAAATTAGTTAAAGCACATAAACTATAGTATACCGATGACTATATAATATCATAATTTGTTATGGAATAGTTGTATTTTGTTAGAAGCATTTACTATAAGCATGATAACATCACTCTAGGTAAAAATAAACGAGTTCATTGTCACAAAGTGACCTTTCAATTAAGTTTTGAATGTCTTACGTAGACAGTGTACTGACAATGTTTTGACAGTAAGTAAATGTTATATTGTATTTCCATATAAATATGAAACGATTTGGGGGCTGTCATTGTCATATATACAAAGTGAACATCAATTCTACAGCACTGCAATACATAATACAATTGTAAATAACCACAGTACTGTATTCAATTATAATAGCTATGGTGACTGAATAAATGTTTGTCGTGTAAACGTTATACAGATCGTTTTACTGAAAGTTTACCAGCAACAAGCACGCAGTGTCTTTTTGCTTTTGTTGGAATGGAAATAAAATAAATAACAAATACAAGAAGTTCCGGAAGGAACTAAATGCGAGGCCTAACGGCCCTGCGACAACAAGAAAGGGTGTGGCCTATATGTCAGGCCGTCTGTGTGTATACTGACTTACTAATTTAATACAAAAAGTGACTGGTTAAATACCCATGAAACGGTAGTATGTCATACATGGTGAAATGCTTGAACAGGAAAGGTTAACTAGCCTAGGAAAGGGAAGTCGTCTGGGTAAATTAATTAATAACTTGTAATAATGTCACATCATTAAATCTTTGTTTTTTTTTTGTAAACCTAAGGCCACACCATGAAATTGTTCTTTATGTAATGTTAAATCGATACGGTTATTACGTCACAAATGTTTTACATGTTAAGTTTACTATACTGAGCTTTATGCATATACCTACCCCGTTAATATGGGATTGTTAATTTTCTTAAATGAATGGTCCGAATCGTGCACCATTCTTAGATTCGTGTAGCACGATGTACACATGTCGTAGTTAAAACAATCTGTGCACTTCCATCGAGTACCTCGGATTAGACGAACTTTGCATACGTCACACCCCACACCATTGTGAACAACAACTGAGAAACAAAGACAGTATGATATTCAAAACTGCTATATGATACATGTACCTTTTAACAGATACGAAATAATTAAAAATGTATATAAAGTTATATATTCTCATTTCAATCGCATCATTGAATAAAATGTATACTTTTAAAACAAAGCAGTTATTTTGTTGTATTTTTGTTGTTGTTTGTTTTTGTTCTTCAAACGACTTCACATAATCAGTTTGATCTAGCGTGATAGGAGTGTTATTGCAAACAGCACGGTGTGTAAGTTCATTTTGCAATAAAAATCAAATTTCGTCAACAAATGCGATTAAACATATGTTTATTGCCGTATTCCTGTAAATATATGTTATCGGTTTTTCGATTAAAACACATAACTGTTGTACATATAAATGTTTATAGTAATTTATTGTATTTGAAGTTTTTCTCGTCGATATTCGTTTTAAGTATAAGAACATGACATGTTGACAACCCATTGCAAAACCCGTTAACTTATAGACAAGTACATAAAAAGCGACTTAATTAACTAACATTACTGCTCCATTCAAATGAAGATTAATGTCAATGCCATGGAATTGACGAATCCAGGAATGACAAAGCTTTTGGGGAAAACACAACAGTTATATACTGGTAGTAATAAAGCTTACCCATACATAACCATTTTTAAATGCTATACCATATCAACCGTCATTGTTTGAAAGAAATAACCAGTAATGGTTTAAATGGGTCAGCGTTGTTTGGAGAGAGGGGGCAGCTGAAAGTGTATTGCAACCCCGGATAGGGCTATTGGTACCGTTTACAACGTTGAATTTTAGATTTGTTAAAATACGACGTATAGTAGACGTGTTAGTAGAGATAGTGTTTATTATATGGTTAGTCAATGTGTTTTCAACATTCACAATATCGTGATTGTGTGACCTGTTTCCGTCTCGCAACTATCAGAGTCAACTGTCAGAGTCATTACCTGTGTCGCTTTCAGACTCACTCGTGGGGCTGGTGGGGGATCCTGCATTCGTTAATATCTGCCGTAATCTGTCGATAAAACATTGGTGTTAACAAACACATTCGACACGTACATTTTGTTTAGAAATGACATGCTAATTCTACAATAATTTCGTAGTTGCACGTGTCTTTTTTATATCTCTTGATTTTAAATCATTCTAATTGTAACATTCTATTCAGTTATTGCATTATTTTATACATTTTCGGGTTGAAATTTGTTTTGAATATTCGTTAAAAAAAGCAACAGCTTAACAGTCACAAATTTAAAAGTGTACATAATATCGGTATAGTCGTTTTTCCACAGTTGGCTCGGCATGAATAATTTAAGGGTGGTTGAATGCTTTATTTATATTCTATAGACATGCTTAAGCGATTTCATTGTGTAAAATATTTAAACCACATATATAGCATACCAATGAGTATATAGATATAATGTTATAATTTGCTATGCAGAAATAGTTGTATTATGTTAGAAGCATTTACTATAAGCATAGTAACATCATTCTAGGTACAACATATGCAAAACGAGTTCATTTTCAAAAAGTGACTTTACAATTAAGCTGTGAGTATCTTACTTAGTACTGACAATGTTTTTTAAAGTTATGTAATGTTATATTGTATTTCCATACAAATATTAAACGATTTGGAGAGTGAAATTGTCATATCTATGAATTTGTCATCAAGTCTACAGCACTGCAATAAATCATATAATTGTAAGTAATCACAGTATTGTATTCAATTCTTATTGTTATGGTGACTGAATACATGTTTGTCATTTAAACGTTATACTGATTGTATTGCTGAAAGTTTACCAGCAACAAGTACGCAGTGTCTTTTTGCTTTTTTTTTAATGAAAATAAAATAAATGACAAAGACAAGTATTTCAGGAAGGTGTTTTTAACTTACCGTTCGATATAAGTTATACAATAACAGAACTTAAATAGACTTAAATGAAAACAATTTGTACATAAAATGAAATTTGAAACAGTTGTTTTAATGATAAAAAAAAAAAAAAAAAAAAATCTTAAATTNAACTTGAAACCAATCAAAGCCTTGACAAAGTTTAATAAATATGTAATATCACTATTATTGTTGTTGTGTTATTGTGCTGAAAATGGCTGATGTAAAACAATTTTAAATGATTCAAGGCACATTATTTGCTAAAGGTCATATACAAAAATAGGGGTTCTCTTGGATATAGCGTGGTTATGCTTAAATTGAAACCCCATTGTTCATCATTATAAAAAAAACATGACAAGAAATAACCATCTGGATTGTGATGTCTTCATCAACATTATAAACTGTAAAAGGAAACATTTATTATACCTTCCTCATTACCCATAAAAAAACTCGAAAAGTTTTAAACATTATAATTTCCTTGTATTGCTTATCAGTATTGCTTAAATGAGTTGCGTTCATCATGTTAAACTGTAAATAATAAACAACAACTGTAACTTAACAGCAAATAGGTATTCTTTTTTTAATAAAAAAAAATGTTCAGTTGTGTCATATCATGCGATATACCATGATATCATGCCACATATATGACAGACAAATACTTAAAATGTGTACTGCTTTTAGTTTATAGTCAAAGGCTTTAAATGGTATTCTGATATCATAGTCACTTTTATTAAGTTTGATCCTATGCAAATAGCTTGACAGGGTCCAATTTCGATGCATAATCATTGAAATGAGTACACGAATGGTCATCTCTTAAACTTATATACTATATCAAACATCTCCGGAAAAATATATAAAACATTGTACTTAACCGGTAGTATGCCATACTTTCCAAGGACCTATTGTGAAGTATTTTCTAGCATGTATTTAACACATCAATGCATAAATATTATTAATTTAAAATCATTTATTTTACCTTGATTGTATTGAAAGCCTAAAACTATATTCGACAATAGAGATGGTGTTCCTTGATATAACCATTACTAGTACTATGTGTCTTGATGGACGATCTTGCAAAGGTTCTAAGATCGACCCCGTGACCTCCTGATTTCTTGGCAGAGAGTATTTACTATACCACCAAGACTTTAAAAAGCACATATTTGGCTTTACTTTGGGAGTGGCTATCGCATCAAGACATTTACAGGAATATACAGGAAAAGACATTTCGCTTCAAGTACCACTAATTTATAAGTTAGGATCTCTCCTTATTTTGAACTTGCATCGTTATGGATTAATTGTGCTATATGTATTGACTGCTTTATAATAAAATAAAGTTCGCCTCAAGTTTATTAGCGGAAACACCACTTTTTGCTGGGTTCAGAATAACAAGTTTTACACTTACATATTACTGACAGGTGTATCACACTTTCTGAAAGTATGCGATATATTGTGCCTCCGCCTGTTTTGATTGTAGCAGGAGGAACACATGTCATAGTTAGGGCAGTCGTTGCACTTCCATCGGACGCCGATGATTGGACTTTCATCGCATACGTCGCATCGGACGCCATTGTGGCCAATAGCTGAAAACATAGGTACGTTGGCATAGTAACCATAGTGACCACAGTGACATTTATGTTGTTTGTCCTGGTAACTCATAATGTTAATAGAACAGCGAGTCTGTTGAAAAGAAATATTTTACACAAAATTCTTTTAGCATAACATTTGGTTTTATAACCGATTGCATTAACTGTGCAACACACCGTGCCCTGCTGAATACGTTTTACCAAACTATAAACATGTCAGTTAAAATCCTTTTTAATATCAATACAACAACTACTAATATATATTACACCACAACTGAGAATTGCATGATGAATGTATTACTAAAATAAAATTAAAGTTTGTAAATCAGTTATTAAAGTGGGAGTTTAAAATTTACTGTTTATTTACTCCGCTCAACCACATTGGATATTTGTCAACCTATTTCGATCAGTGCCGTATTAGCACCGTAGAGGCCAATAAGAAGTGAAACTTTTGGGGCCCATGCCCCAGGTCCCTAGTCGGCCGAGTGCCTACTAGAACGCCAGTGCCCAGTCGATTGCATTCGTTTGAATTAGCCTACCAGCGCCGCTTCTGGCAAGACATAACATGTGACAATGTCCTTTAATAGGTAGTAAATGTCTTTTTTGAATGTGTTTATAATACCCTTTTACCAACACGAAATTACAATTATTACATTTAGAATTAAGGAAAATACTCAAGATTAAGTAAGTGTAATCTCATCTCCGTTTGGAACTGGTGTAGTTACTAGATAAACGAAGCTGAAATGTGAAACATTTTCATTAGAAGGATGCTAGTTTATGTCAGTGCTGTATTTACAGAATTGCACGCCATAGATGTAATTGATATTACAACTTAAACAGAAGTCTTTTTTTTTGCAATTAGGAACGTAATACACACGTACTTGTGTAAACACATATCGCTTATGATTACACATGTACATGTATAAGTGTTGTTTTGAACGTATGAGGGTTCCATTTGACTAAGGTACATACATTTAAGTTGTAACCGCCTTTTCACAAAAGCGAGGCTCATTTGCCTAACATAATCTGCTGCTTACCTGCGGTAGCTAACGAAGCAAGTATGTCCATCATTGTGACGAGGATAACCATGCAGTTCTTCGGTCCACCAGTATTGGTTTGTCTTCAATCTGCCATAAACAGTTCAAATTTTGCATATAAGGTACCGTGTGTGTGTGTGTGTCACATTGTAAACACGAAAGAACACTAACGATATTGTTAATTCATGTTTATTTTATATCTAGTTAAAAAATGTACCGTATCGGTAAAGGTGGTCAACTAGTGTATCAACAACAAGTATGTATTTAAGCTGCACAAGATGTTACCGAGAAAATAGATTTTTAATTAGTGTTTCATGACAGCAGATGTTGTTTGATGACAATTCGCTCTCGCTTTGCAAATGTACAGTGATATAAGTTAATCAGAATATCTTATGGACTTGGAAGCATTGTGTTCACAACTAAATAAAGTCAAAAAGAACTATTCTTCGAGTTTTGTGATTGAATCTTTGTAACACCGAATTATGCATCATGTAGAAACACTCATTTGGAGGCAATTTGCACTATCAAAATGCACACCAATTGTTAATCATGTTGTTACAAGCCTTCTAACATAATCTTCCTATAGACATAAGCAGGCAATTAAAATTTCTTAATATAGTATATGAAAAGCGAAAGTATGATTAATATCATCGCACATATAGAGCATGTAATGTATACACTCATACTCACGACGAGCTTATTAAAATGAGGTAACACGTTATAATTAACTTTGCTATAGAGCTAAACGTCATATAAATTTAACAATACTTAATGAACGTATTTTTAAATATCAGTATGCTTTAATGTTTAATCCATTCTATTAAAATAACATCAACAAACACACATCATTAAGGTATTATACGATTTGACAAATACTTATGTTCACAAAATTAAAAAAGAGAATTACATACTCACTTAAATCTTCAAGCTAAACAATTTCAGATTTGTTATATACGAAAACGAAATCGGAAGTTTACGTTCTTCATCAGACGAAAACTATATACTCATTTTATCGATATAATGTCAAGATTATTCTGTTCTTCATTTAATAAATAAACAGTTACCTTTACCGTAATTCACATATTGTTTGTTTCACTCGGTGATGATATTTGTATTCTATATTTATTTCTAGCGCGGATACCGACCATGTTAATCGCATTCGTTCGAGAAACAGAAAGTGTGGCTATATATCTTTTTCTGGGGGATTTCGCAACATCGTGCATGTCTAAGTATATTAATGGGATTTTGTTCTTATGATGTAATGTCGTAGTGTAGAGGTTTGAGTTATTAACATTTTCAGAAGCCTCAATGGATAGTTAACACAGAAAAAGTATAGATTTTGCCATTTTCGTCTTTTTTCATGTTAAAAATGTGACCGTATAAATACCCATCAAAACACAAAAATGTCCATGCTGTTAATTTATTTTCATGTCAGTAAGTCAACTGCATTATGGTTAAAAACATTAATAATTGCAGAGGAAAATCACTAACTCACTGCTTTTACAAGGACAAAACATATAATTAATTAATGAAAATTAATAAGAACATTACGATGATTACGAAACAAATTTCGGTTATCATAGCAACCATTTGCACAAAATGAACAATAATTGATTTTTTTTTTACAAAATCAGTTCAAATGTATTTCCTTATATATATNTTATTCATGAATCAAATAATTTTGTACATGCTGTATCTATTAATTGTTCTTATTGGTAACAGTCTCTTACTGAAATTAAATTACATAGAATTCACTTGCTAAGATTTAACATGCGAACCATCTATTCAAGTTAAAATTTTCTTCTTTAAACTGTACCAAGAACAATTATAGTTTGAATGTGACATTGCTCATTAATTATGTTTATTAATTAAAGACTTTTGAATTAATACATGATATACACATAATTATTTTGTTGTAACCATGGCAACTGTACAAGATTTGTGTCACTTCCGGTACAAGATTTGTGTCACTCCCGGTACAAGATTTGTGTCGCTCCCTGTACAAGATGTGTGTCACTCCCGGTACAAAATTTGTGTCACTCCCTGTACAAGATGTGTGTCACTCCCTGTACAAGATTTGTGTCACTCCCTGTACAAGATGTGTGTCACTCTCTGAACAAGATGTGTGTCACTCCCTGTACAAGATTTGTGTCACTCCCTGTACAAGATGTGTGTAGTTCCCTGGACAAGATGTGTGTCACTCCCTGTACAAGATGTGTGTCACTCCCTGTACAAGATTTGTGTCACTCCCTATACAAGATGTGTGTCGATCCCTGTACAAGATGTGTATCACTCCCTGTACAAGATTTGTGTCACTCCCTGTACAAGATTTGTGTCACTCCCTGTACAAGATGTGTGTAGTTCCCTGTACAAGATGTGTGTCACTCCCTGTACAAGATGTGTGTCACTCCCTGTACAAGATGTGTGTCACTCCCTGTACTAGATGTGTGTCACTCCCTGTACAAGATGTATGTCACTCCAGGTACAAGATTTGTGTCACTTCCTGTACAAGATTTGTGTCACTCCTTTTACAATAATAGACTTATCCCGGAAAAGCACGAGTTAAGAAAAACCCACTAATCACCCTGGTAAAAACAACGCTGGTCCACTATATCCACCAATGATAGGCTTACTTTTAATCCTAACGGTTGATAGGGTGTGTGATTTTAAAAGGATTATAAATGGGTCATCTTTATTTGTACCAGCAGATTAGTGGGGTTTTCCACAAATTGTTTTTTTCCGGGATACATATATTAATCCATTTGTAAATAGTAACTGTAAGTATGATAGTGTCCTTTCCTCACTTCCAATAGACTGTATCTTGATCAATTGGCAACATAAAATTCACATTTCACTTTTATACAGTGACAGACAATAACTAAAGGTGAATTTCTCGATAGGAATTTCTCTAAAACAAAAATGTGATTTTATTGGAGAAAATTAGGTGGGAAATATCAATAACTAGAGCTTGCGCGGCAGAGGCCGACAAGTATCCCCACGTCGCATAGATGTTATATTAAAAGGCAATTTGGGGTTGGCAAGGCCTATGTTAGTGGGGCCCCGGGGTGGGTAATGTGGACGTGGATGGTCGAGATAGACCGTGTTGTCATAAGAGATGTTCAAAATTAATTTGAAGTCAATTGGTGAATAAATGAAGAAGTTATGTTAAAACAAAATTTTGGGTGGGCGTGGTCTATATGGGCGTGGTGCCCCAGGGTTGGTAATGGGGCCATGCATAGTTGAGATTGATCGTATTGTCATAAGAGAAGTTCAGTATCGATAGATAGACTTTTATTTTCCTCCATTCATGAAGAGCATAACATATAATACAGATTATAAACAATTAAAAACAATCAAGTATATACACATACAAGAGATCAAAATGAAGAAAATCTATACATCCGTTAGATTATTAACAAAGATAAGTAACATATATATACATAATTGTTAGATCAATGACATGAATAAAGTCAATGATAATGATTTGAGTTAATTAATTCAATAATACACACACACGCATGCACGCATGCATGCACGCAAGCACGCATGCACACACACACACCATACGTACACACATACACACATTACAAGAGAAAACAGATAAGAACAGCATATAAACATAGCAATTTTAATATACACTAATAAGATAGAAATACAAGCAGAATACCGCATGATTAAACACCAATGCGCACATTTATAACATAAAACATCTGGACATGTTTCTAATCACTGGCAGCATCATCGCTGTATTAATGTAGCAATTTGCAAATTGAGACGGCAATACCAAGCTGCAAACAATGCTTCTGAGATGTTTCAGAGCCCAACTTTAATATGTTCACACATTGCTCAAAGGCACTGATCTGGATGAAGTGTTTAAAGTCTTCAATACCACAACTCTCAAGTATAAGTGATTTTGGGTACGAAAAAAAATTGGGGGTACGAAAAAATTATGCCAAAAAAATAATTGGGGTCCAAAAAAAAATTGGGTACAAAAAAAAATTGGCTACGAAAAACAATTTGGGTAGGAAAACAAAATTGGATAAGAAAAAATTTGGTAGTTGGGTAGGAAAAAAAATTGGGTACAAACAAAAAATGTGGGTACGAAAAAAAAATTGGGTACGAAAAAATTTGGGGTTACAGGGAAGTAGTACCCGTGCATCTCTCAATAAATTTGAAAGAGGACGGGAACCAAGCTGCCTTTACCTTTATCAATGGCCGTGGGGTGGGTAATGTTTACATGGATGGTCGAGATAGACAGTGTTGTCATAAGAGATGTTCAGTATTAATTTGAAGTCAATTGGTAAATAAATAAAGAAGTTAGACCCGGCCCCACCCCAACCTCCATTGGAAATTATCTCATCCTACACTATTAGCACTAGAACCTTAAAACTTACACACATAGTAGCTATGAGCATATTTGCGACGGTGCACTATTAGGAATTTTGATCTGACCCCTGGGTCAAAAGTTATGGGGTTTGGGTGGGGCTGGGTCAGACATTTTCACTTATTTTACCCTGTTTTAGCCCCATAACTTTTGACCCAGGGGTCAGATCAAAATTACGTCACCGTCACCGTCGCACATATGCTCATAGGTACCATGTGTGTAAGTTTCAAGGTTCTAGTGCTAATAGTGTAGGAGGAAATAGTGGCCAGGACGGACAGACAGCGGAGATCAATAAAATATCCCCACGCTTTTAAATTAAAAGATGGAATCTCATATTTAATCATAAAAAAAAACATTGACAAACTTCATTTATTAAATTAAAATGTAAACACAATATCAGGATCTGAGAAAGGTCACGCCATTTTTACTTTCGTTTTCAGTTGTAAATATGTTGGTTTTTGTTATTATTTTGGATATTTAAACATATAAAGTAACGTTGATTGAAAGAATAACACTTACCTTTTACAACGACATGTTAAATCCAAATGATGTTAGTGGCATCAAGCTAAAATCGGTATTAAGATGTGTTGAAGTATTGTATGTTGCTATAAATTTACCATGACAAAATTTGGTAAAAGGGGAGTAATCAATCAACTCATTGAAATTTGAAGGTCAAAATCAACTATTTGTTTATAGAAAATACTTTCAAGGACTAGACCGTGATCATTTTTAGATAACTAAAATACGATAACCGGTAAAATCACAGTAAACATTAGGTAATTAAATCAAAATTAAGCGCAAGTTTAGCGACGTCATTTCGGATGAGTTTTCTCATTATGACGCATGCCGAATTAGACCCAAAAGTCTCAGAACACGCCACATATATAATTATGTAATAGCATTCTACGAAGCATGAAGCTTAAAAACTAATGATAATGTTACTCATTATTATGTTATGATGCTACACGTAATACCAGAGACGTAGATCTACGTCTCTGGTAATACATACACGAGACTGAATGTGCGGGCTGTCTGCATCTATGTTATGACTAACCCGTGGGTATGTAAATTAGCTATAGCCTGTTTCTATGTATCACATCTCAAACATCTCCCTCTTTTTAAAAGAAATACATTTTAAAGATGCAAACATCTCTTGACCGCATTATATCCAATTTTGGTCATTCATACCTCATAATAAACACAAGGTAGTATAAATATGCATGAAATATAACCATTTATAACTAATTTAAACCGTTTACACACAATAGAAACGCAAATAGTCATATATATAGCGAGAAATTGAGTGCTTTTCGGTCTTCACATGAAGTGCTTTTCGGTCGGTATATTGCCGATATTTATCCAATTTTGGGCATTAATACCTCATAATAAACACAAGGTAGTATAAATATGCATGAAATATAACCATTTATAACTAATTTAATCTGTTTACACACAATAGACACGCAATTTTTCATATATAGAGAGAGAAGTTGAGTGCTTTTCGGTCTTCACATGAAGTGCTTTTCGGTCGGTATATTGCCGATATTTACCATTTTGGGCACAATGTAGTATAGACATACACTCATATAACCATTTATAACTAATTAAACCCGTTAACACACACTAGAAACGATATATTGCATATATATAGAGAGAAATTGAGTGCTTTTCGGTGCTTTTCGGTGCTATTCGGTGCTTTTCGGTGCTTTTCGGTGATTGTATGGACCGTTATGACACATTATTGAACTTGTTACAAACATAATTACAAAATCACCCACAAAAAAGAGGTCATGTATATGTCTGTATGACTAGATGAAGGAACCTTTATTTACAAAACCATTCTCTGTGTACACAATCTTTGAAACTATACAGGACATAACAATTCAATAAACACATTGATTGTGTATTGCACGACGACAATGGATAACTCACATATAAGCTACTGGTAGGTGGCAACTGAAAAGTAATACTAAGTATTACACAACTTATAAGCAACGGTATTATACTCATACTAGATAATTGATTAGAACTATGTAGACAAACCCGTCAATATTATTGTTTACATGTACATCAATTTCATAAATAATGAAAAAGTGTTTGATACGAACAATATTCCTTTCATTCCATTGAACAAACATAATATGTCCACAAGTTTAATAAAATAAAAATTATACAAGTGAATCATGCTCTTCATTTAAACACATACTCCTTGTATTATTACTTAATGGTATGAGTCCACAAATATCGGTTTACTATTGGCGTGCTATTGGATATATACATATGGATAGAATCATGTATAATCTAATCAAATTATACAGGATATAAGAACAATAATTATTTCAATTTCGATAAGAAAAAGGCATGATCCGGTAATACATTTAGGATATATGCAAACGCTATATATTCATTCGTAAATAGTTATATATAGTTAGACAATAACATACGGCTGAGCTGGGCCGTCTATTATCGGCTTGCTGCCGACATTACGGCCCGAGAGCCTTTGGCCGTAGTCATTATTCGGCTAGGGCCGATTATAAACGTACTTTTATTTTCATTCAATTGATAACGCAATTTATGACCTATGTCGTGTGACGTAATTTCTGTTACGAAATACACCAGTTTAAGCACGACTCTCTTGATTTTAAGGACGGCACATCGAACGTGGTGGTTTATTTAACAATTAAATATTTTTAAGTATCGAACGAATCCGAAACGTTTTTCGGAATATATGTCTGTCAATACTGTCATGCATAATTGGAAACTTCAAAAGGAATTAAAAAAGATCGCTCTGACTGGTCATTCGATTTCGTAAATTGTTGGTCAGAATGGTTAGTATTCGATACAAACGTTTCGAAAAAAATAGTGGTTTAAAATAAATGTTCAGATAACTGGATGGAAGAACGGGAAAAGGAAGTGCATTTCGTTGTAATGTTATTGTTTTTAGCATTAGAAAAACTTTGTCATTTAGGTAAGCGTGTCGGCCCCTAACGTTTGTGTAATGATGACTAGTGTTCGATTGCAAAGAGTGTCATTAATCTTATCTACAGTACGGTTTCAGTTAAAATCAATTGTTTGATTATACTACGTGTTTACGTTTTTCGAAGATGTATCACTATGGCTTAAATTATTTTATCACCGTTGACCAAGACTGAATTTTGACCAATTTTCTTCAGTTGACGTCGCGCGATCCGATTATTTTCAGATATAAAATCGGCCCGGCTAAGCGGATCAATATAAAGTTTATATTGGCCCGCCAGATACAAAAAACGGCACGCTCGCGACGTCAATTTGTTACTTTTTTATAGTAATGATATTAATATTATAGTAATATTCTTATTTATTTGTATTCAATGATATACTCCGGATAGTACTGAACGTGGTCGAAGATGCAGAATATTCTCGGATTGCGGATATCGTCCACGCAGCTGTCATACAGTCGGACATGACCATCCGGAGTCTGGGCCATTTCAGGCGGCCTCCGTAAACCCGGTTGTCCTTTAGTCCAGCGCCCAACCAGTACACAACACTGCAACATAAACTTGTGACCCGTTTGAGGATCAGGCGTAGCGTACCGATCTGACATCTCTGCTGCAACAGCAAAATAGGTGCCGTTGCCATATATCGCACCTACGTTTGTTCCGGCCAGGCGCATGTCGAGATTGTGAGTGCACACAGTTTGTATTATGTCCGGTTTGGTTCCGTGGAAGAGCTTCTTCTCGTTGGGGCCGATTTTTCCATGTTTCATGGCCGCCATCTGCTTGCGTTTGCTGAAATATGAAATCATAAACTTGTTTTAGACACAGCATTCACATGTCACTGATAAGTTTGTCTGATTATAATAGTAACCGTATTGGTTTAATGTTTACCATAACTTTTCGTACTTGAATCTGGTTAGCAATATAAACAAATATACTCCAAAATACACTTGATATTGAACAAAGACAATAATTTCCGGGTACAAACACAGACGACGCTTTCAACAGCCTTAGCAAAATCGCATACCGTATCAACCGTTATTATTTAGATGCACCTTTCATTGGTTGATACAGTGTTGGTCAGCGTTATTTTTACCTACATATAACACAGTATTTTGTTTTCAAAGTCGTGGGAATCCGCATACCACATATCGTCATGTATCTCTTAAATAACGAACATTAACAAAACCGATGATTTCAAATAAGACACAATTCAAGTGTTAAATTTATGCTGTGCATATCACAAGTTTTAAGTTGATGTTGA
Organism: Dreissena rostriformis; assembly: GCA_007657795.1. Classification (NCBI taxonomy): domain Eukaryota; kingdom Metazoa; phylum Mollusca; class Bivalvia; order Myida; family Dreissenidae; genus Dreissena; species Dreissena rostriformis. The sequence goes on from VMBQ01005267.1 coordinate 58,147, forward strand.
CGAGCTGTGTACGAATCTTTTGGACTTCATATGATACCAATTACTTATGGACTCAGATGGATACATTTTTTTTAGTTATGATAAACACGTGTTTGATCACAACTTAAATATTTGGTACAAAAAACACCTAGATATTAAAAACACATGTACATACAAATAAAACATGCCTTTTCATTAATAACACAAACAAATACACATACAAACAATACAGAAACCCTAATATATGTCACAGTTGTAGTATAATAATTATTAAGTATTCATTACCACAATTTAATGTAAAAAAGGTACTCCTGTTGTAAAAGGATAAAGATTTATATCATAGTTAGTAGTAGATATCAAAGTATAGTAAAATAGTACTGGGACTGTGGAAAGCTTATAAGCAATAGGGTTCAGGTACTTTTGACGTGTAACCACCAAAGAAACCACAATCAATAACTGAATAATATATACTATTAATGAAACATTACCACATATATCAGTACAGAGTTTTTAGCATACTTACGAAAAGAAAAACTCCCAAAGATATTTGTTTTGAACTCTGTGTATACTGACGATTTCTTTGTCAAGCGTTTGAATGAACTTTCCCATCACAGTAACGAACTCTTCACTGGAAGCTTCCAGATAAACTTTTTTGAAGTGTTCATCGCGTTTCATCTTAGTCCAATGAGATGGCAAGACTGACGGCGTTTCTGGTTCTTGGTGTTCTTTATTGTCTTCTTTTGTTCTTAAACAAAATACTACAATTTATACAAACGATATTGTTTATCTTCGGTGCTTGTGAATTTTACATGTTTTCTGGTTCAAATCCACGCTTTTCAATTGCGTGTTTGCATATATCTTCAATGTTTAAATATATCAGTGTATATTATTATTTTGATTATAAGTAAAACTCATCAATGTCTCTTTGTTTAAATAAGCGTGCATCAACATTTGTTTATAAATTGTAAACCCATGTTTATGTTCGCTTAACATTTTATTTTATTTTATTCGTTATTTGGTTTATGAAAAACAAACGACTTACACTTTTTTGGATTGATGTATCGTGTATTCTTCTTTTATCCTCGTAGCACGTGGAACACATGTCATAGTCGGGACAATCCCTGCACTTCCAGCGGTTACCCCTTATTGGAGAGACATTACATACATCACATCGTTTACCTTTACGAGACGTACCTGATACACACAGTCAATATTAAGAACGAAACTAATATAACATTACATATGCAGATGTTTTCTATGGAGCCATGACAATTGAATTGTTAGAATACAAATTAAGGAACACAAAATTGTCCTTTTTCATTGACTTTGTATCGATGCTTGACGGTTCGTTTGCCAAAGAATGTACGCAAAATAATTGTTGACCTATATATTTCTTATTATACGTGCAGTAATTATTATCACGGAGTCATACGGAGTTAGAATGAAAATGGATATAACATTAGTAGTTGATATTTAGATCAACAACGTATTATTCAAACATATTGTCTTTAATGATAGTGTTTTTCTCGTAATTAACAAATATTCCATTGATATACAACTTACGATAGTTATGAGCCTTGTTATAATACAACGCTATTATAAATGTAAAAAAAACTATTTCATAAAATACACTATATACTTATTACTTATAACGTTACGCGATTTGTAAGTAAAGAAAGTTAAAATAACAATACGGTACCAGATCCTTTACTGGTTGAAGGGATACTTTTCGCTGGCGCTTGAAGGCTTCTTGTACCAGTTACCTCCACCGGAGCTCTTGATCTAAGAAAAATAGGATCCTAGATTTTCTGTGAAGCTCAAGATTATCATGAACGACACTGTCCGCGTTCATTTAATTTTTAGTTTAACGAAAGCTTCTGGTTAACGAATATCCAGTCTAGGCGGAAAGTGTCGTCCCTGATAAGCGTGTGCTGACTTAACGCACATGAATTCAGCCCGATCTTTATGGAACGCAGCTCAATAAAAAAAAAAAAAAGCGTTGTGTGAAAATCGATCATAATGACATAGACACATGCGTTCGCAATAACGACTTAATGTTATCCATGTATTTTTCCCATGTTTACTCGACAGTAATTTCGATCAAATCCTTTTTTTGATTCCAAAAAAGATGGAAGACGAATTGCAAATGAGTACATTACTTTTATATCTTCAGTGTTTAAATAACTTGAAGCAAAACACAACTGTATCTGTAAAACAAAACAAAATGATGAAACGCCAAAGGCTGGTGTGCCTGATACTCGTTTTGATATTTAATATATTTCAACGTGCTTTTGTTTGCTCTAAGTTTGCTCTTTAATTTTTCAATTCCTTAAGGACTGTGAGGTATTTTGAACCTTAACGTTCGTTTTCTGTAGTGTTTGTGTAAACATGTTATTCTACTCATATTGAACGGTAAACCTACGGTAGACTTCCAGGTGTTACAATCTTGCTAAAAGAATGCGACATGTCGTGCAGCATCCTGTGATCCTTAAAGCACAAGGAACACATGTCATAGTCAGTACACTCTCTGCATTTCCAACGGATACCCTCGATCGGGCTAACAGTGCATACGTCACACCTCACACCTTTGTGCACGGCTCCTGAGTAACAGAAAAATGTTTAGGTTACAAATAGTTAATCATTAAATTCAAGGAACATTAGTAAAAGAGACATCAATTCATTCTTAATTAGTATAAGCTGTCAAAATTCACGTGGAAAAGTCAATGCTATGCATACAAACACAAATATGTACCATACATTTACTATCAATGTTAAACTACAAACATAACTTTCATTATTAAGGATATCGCAGTATCGCATTGTTCTGGCTTTTCAAAACAATAGCAAAATATGTTCCTCTTTTAATTGTATAATATATACATACGGTCTTCTTTTAATTGTATGTATTTTAAATAATGTCGTCTTTAAATTTAAGGTATACACAATAAAGTCCGTGTTTTAGTTTTGTGTACACAAAATAGTGTTGCCTTTTAATTGTATGGCGCTCGTTTAATTTTATGTACAGAAAATAAAATATGTTCTCTTAATTGTCCATGTACAAAATATGGTACCTTTTAATATTCTGTATGCTTATATTATAACACAATTGTAACATTGCAATATTACTATTTAATATTATAGTAAGCTTTGTTACTCATTTGAACCCATAGGTCCTTATCATGAAATAAACATTACTCATATAAAAAATATAATGTATAAACCTGCGTGTTTCGCAGCATGCATTTTCGATGAAAGTATATTATTGACAAGCAGGGCTCTGCAAATATACACATAATAATCACAGTTTAAGCATCATGATTTAAATATCAGCAAATATATAAATTGGGCCTTAAGCAATACTCATTTACACTTGATTTTGTATTATCCTAAAATAATGTTTGTGGTTTGCTTTTGTTTTCTTTTCTCATTTCAATACAGAGAACGATTTCATAACAGTAATTCTCGTTTGATTAAAACAAGAAAGGCTATTCATGGGACTTTACCGTTATCTCTACAACACAATGGGGAGTCTAAATGGCATATGTAACACGGCGTATACATAAGAAAAGAAATACTAGACGAATAAGTGTGGTCATCTGTGGTAACAGTGAGGTATGTCAAGTCGGCGTTTTAATGTTTAATCTATAGGATAAAATTTAGAAAAAATAAAAACTGATTTGAAAAATCTACCCAGATACCACTTTATAATAAGTATTTACATATATTCTGGTTGAAACACCTCGTATAACATACATTTGATTAAAATGTAACTTGAACGATGCATATGTTGTTTGTTATCGAACACATTTGATGGTGATAGATGCATGAATGTATTCTTATCACATAATTTGTGTGTTGTCATAAATATATACCGGAAGCAAACACAGAATCCCTCCATGATGAGAGTGTGTCGAGTAATGGTTTTCAAAAGCGAAGAAGAGGCCCCCTCCCCCGAAATATTTTAAACTGTAAAGAATTCATTCCAAGAAGAGAATATTTTGACTATCAACACGCAAATGTGTAGCGTAGTTCGATGGAACAATAACGTACACAACTCGACGAAGTTTTCATTACGATGTATTTTTGCTGTTTAATATTTAGCAAAAACGCTTTCCAAAGTCCACAACATATTCTAATCAACAAGCTAAATGCGAGGCCTAACGGCCCCGCGACAACAAGAAAGAGTGTGTCATATATGTTACCTCGGGCCGTCTGTGTGTGTACTGACTTACTTATTTAATACAAAAAGTGACTGGTTAAAAACCCATGAAACGCTAGTATGTAATACATGGTGAAATGCGTAACATGAGCAGGAAAAGTTAATTAACCTAGAAAAGGGAAGTCGTCTGGGTAAATTAATAACTTGTAATAAGGGCACACCATTAAATCGTTGTTTTTGTAAACGAAGGCCACACCATGAGCTCGTTCTTTTTGTAATGTTAAATCGATAAGGTTATTACGTCACAAATGTTCTACATGTTAAGCTTACAATACTTAGCTACAGGCATATGCATACCCCGTTAATATAGGATTGTCAATTTTCTTAAATGAATGGTCCGTATCGTGCATCATTCTAAGATTGTTGTAGCACGATGTACACATGTCGTAGTTAGGACAATCCGCGCAATTCCAGCGGGTACCTCGGATCGGACGATCTTTGCATACGTCACACCCCACACCATTGTGAACAACAGCTGAGAAACAATAGATAATGCAAATTAAAACTGCTATGTGGTACATGTACCTTTCAGCAGATACGAAATACAAAAATGTATATAAAGTTATATATACAATCATGTCAATCGCATTGAATCATTGAATAAAATGTATACTTTTCAAACAAAGCGGTTATTTTGTTGTATTTTTGTTGTTGGTTTTTGTTTTTTCAAACGACTTCACATAATCAGATCTACCGTGATAGGATTGTTTTTGCAAACAGCACGGTGTGTAATTCAATTTTTCAATATAAATCAAATTTCGCCAACAAATACGATTAAACATATCTTTATCGCCGTATTCCTGTAACTATATGTTATCGTTTCTTCGATTAAAAACACATAACTGGTGTACATATAAAAATGATATAACTGTTTATAGTAACTTATTGTATTTGAGGTTTTATGTTGACAACCCATTGAACAACCCGTTAACTTATAGACAAGTACTTTAAAGAGACTGAATTAACTAACATTACTGATCCATTTAAATGAAGAATAATTTCAATGCCATGGACGAACCCAGGAATGACAAAGCATTTGAGAAAAAAAAAACAGTTATATAGTGGTAGAAATAAAGCTTACCCATATATAATCATTTTCAAATTCCATACCATATCAACCGCCATTATTTTAATAAAATTATCAATAATGGTTAAAAAGCGGCCAGCGTTGTTTGGAGAGAGGGGGTAGCTGACTGTTTCTAAAGTGTATTGCAACCCAGGATAGGTCTATTGGTACCGTTTACAACGTTGATTTTTAGCTTTGTAAAACAAGGCGTGTATTAGACGTGTTAGTAGAGAATTATTGTGTTTATAATATGGTTAGTCATGGTACAGTCACACTATCGTGATTATGTTACCTGTGTCCGTCTCGCAACTATCAGAGTCACTGTCAGAGTCATTACCTGTGTCGCTTTCAGACTCACGGGTGGGGGAAGCTGCATTCGTTAATATCTGCCGAAATCTGTAAATATAAAACTGGTGTTCACAAACACATTCGATATGGGAATTGTGTTTAGAAATGACATGCTTATTATACAATAATTTCGTAGTAACACGTGTCTTTTTTATATCTCTTTATTTGACATCCTTATGTATGTAAAATTCAATTCGGTTATGGCATTATTTTATACATTTTTGGTTTGAAATTTGTTTTGAATATTCGTTAAAACAATAAACAACGGGTGTAAACAGTAACAAAATTTGAAGTTGTACATAATATCGGTAAAGTCGTTTTTTTCCACAGTTGTCTCAGCATGAATAATTCAAGGGTGGTTAAATGCTTTATTGATATTCTAAAGACATGCTTGAGTGATTTCATTGTGTAAAATATTTAAACCACATATAGCATACCAATGAGTATATACTATTATACTTTGCTATGCTGAATAGTTGTATTATGGTAGAAGCATTTACTATAAGCATAGTAACATCATTCTAGGTACAACATATGCGGCTTGTTCTGAGAAAACTGGGCAAAATGCTTGTGCGTAAATTGTCATCCCAGATTAGCCTGTGCAGTCCGCACAGGCTAATCAGGGACGACAATTTCCGCTTTTATGGAATTTTTCGTTTAAATGATGTCTCTTCTTGGGGTAAATCCGGTTTAGTCGGAAAGTGTCGTCCCGGGTTAGCCTGTGCGGACTGCACAGGCTAATCTGGGATGACACTTTACGCACAAGCATTTTGCCCAGTTTTCTCAGAACACGCCACATATACCAAACGAGTTCATTTTCACAAAGTGACTTTACAATTAAGCTGTGAGTATCTTACTTAGTACTGACAATGCTTTTAAAGTTATGTTATATTATATTATATTTCCATATAAATATTAAACAATTTGGAGAGTAAAATTGTCATCTATAAATTGTTCATCAATTCTACAGCACTGCAATAAATCATAAAATTGTAAATAATCACAGTATTATATTCAATTCTTATTGTTATGGTGACTGAATACATGTTTGTCATTTAAATGTTATACAGATCGTATTGCTGAAAGTTGACCAGCAACAAGTACGCAGTGTCTTGTTGCTTTTGTTGGAATGAAAATAAAATAAATCACAAATACAAGTTTTTCAGGAAGGTGTTTTTAACTTACCGTTCGATATAACCTATAAAATAACATAATTTAAATAGACTTAAATGAAGACTAACTTTACATGAAATGAAATTAGAAACAGTAGTCAATTATGATAAAAACGAAATAAATGAAACTTGAAACCAATCGAAGCCTTGACTTAGTTTGATAAATATGTAATATCACATGCATTTATGTATATAATATATACATGTTATAGTGCTGAAAATTGCTGATGAAGAACTATTTAAAACTAGAAATGGCGCGGCAGCAGCCGACGCGTATCCCCACGCCGCATAACATTGGGTGGTAGTGGTCTATGTAAGCGGGGCGCCCCAGGGTTGGTAATGGGGCTATGAATAGTTGAGATTGATCGTATTGTCATAAGAGAAATTCAGTATCAATTAGAAGTTAATCGGTGTAGAAATGAAGAAGTTATAGTAAAAGGCAATTGTGGGTGGGTGTGGCCTATGTGGGCGGGGCCCTGGGGTGGGTATTGTGGACATGGATGGTCGAGATAGACCGTGTTGTCATAAGAGATGTTCAGTATTAATTTGAAGTCAATTGGTGAATAAATGAAGAAGTTATGTTAAAACAAAATTTTGGGTGGGCGTGGTCTATGTGGGCGGGGCGCCCCAGGGTTGGTAATGGGGCCATGCATAGTTGAGATTGACCGTATTGTCATAAGAGATGTTCAGTATCAATTTGAAGTAAATCGGTATAAAAAATGAAGTAGTTAATGTAATAAAACCTAAACAAATGAGTGAAAATCTCTCACCCGGACCCATCCCAACCCCCATAACTTTTGACCCAGGGGTCACATCAAAATTCCAAATAGTGCACTGTCGCACATATGCTCATAGCTACCATGTGTGTAAGTTTCAAGGTTCTAGTGCTAATAGTGTATGAGGAGATAGTGGCCAGGACTGACGGACAGACTGCGGAGATAACCAAAATATCCCCACGCTTTTCGAATGATTCAAGGCACATTACTTGCTGAAGGTAATATATGAACAAAGCGCTAAAGGCCCTAAAGTTATTCGCTATTGCATAATCTTAGACGCAACTCAGTTTTCAAAATTATGTTATAGCTTTTTATATCGCAAGTTTGAAATGAACACAACCCGTTCAAATTTATAAAGAGTGTGTCTTAAAGCACAGGTCGAGATGTGGGTGCACTGTTTATTCTCATATTTATGTTATAGAGATAAACTCAGACAAAATAACATCAATATGTCTCTTTTTTCGCAATCTGTTGCTGCACTGGCAACCATCTTTAGAATTTTGGTTGCCTTCCTGAAGAATAACAAGCCTAGAATCATGTACATGTTGTGTTATGTGTATCTAATACTTTATTTATTTTCTTTAAATTATTGAGCAACAATTTTGCCGACATGACAGACTTTTAATGCATCATGTCTTGTTGTGAGCCAGAATTGAATCATCTCCTTGGCCTAATTGATCCACAGCCAATTTGTATTCTATGTTTAATTGGATTGAGTTGTTTCAAGCTTTGAAAAAGCTAGTTGCCCTGCTTTTAAGCCCAACTGTAACATACTTTTGCAATTGAGTTTCCTTGGCTTAAATCTACTGGCCCCAGGCTTAAAGGCAACCACTAAACCTGTAAGTTATACATGATGTAAGACCTGACAGTGTATTGAACTCATTCAATTTACAAGTCTGAAGACATTAAAGGACCTTTTCACGCTTTGGTAAATTGACAAAATTAAACGATTTAGTAATTTGGAGAGTTCTGTTGTTGTCGTTATATTTTTTCATACTACGATGATTGCTTATATAAAGTATAAAATACATCTCTCATTGTATGAGCACGGATGGCCAAGTGGTCTAAACGATAGACTTTTATTCCAGGGATCAGTGGTTCGAGCCCAGTTGAGGGTAAATTTTTTTGTTTCTTTAATTTTATTTTTGTTTTTTTTTTAAATGGAGGTTTTAAGATCCAATGTTCACATTTATCAATAGTAAGCATTTAATGTCAAACTATGAAAAGGTTCCTTTTAGATGTTTACTAAAAAATGCCACAAGGTAAAAATTAAGACATCATTGGTTGTTTATTTGATTTAAAAGTGATTTTGTTTATTTGCCTTGTCATCGAGGTTACTTTTAAGTTATTATCACTTTTATCTTTTTTTTTCAAATCATAAATAGAAAAGATAATTTAAGCTTCATTTTGGGAAAACAGGGCTTAATGCATATGCATTTATTGTCATCCCAGTACCAGAGACTCTCTTTAAAAGAAAAACACCATAACATCAGAAAGTGTCGTCCTTGATTAGCTTGTGCGCACTGCACAGGCTAATCAGTGTGCACAGGACACCACTTATTTGACATGCATTAAGCCCCGTTTCCCCTGAACGCAGCCATTATGTAAAGATTTCAATGACAAACTGGCCAATGTCGTTGCACAAGCTGTTAAACACTATTGATTACATACACACACTCACTGTCTGCAGTGTACCAGTGGTGAAATATAAACAGGTTAATCAGTGTGCACAGGCAGATGCGGTGGTTATCGTTCTTAGCGTAGTTAAGAGCAGACCGACTTGCAAAACTTGCTCTTAACATTAGTTGTTCGCGTGGTTATGCTTAAATTGAAAACCCAAGGTTCATCATCATAAAAAGCCAAGACAAGAAATAACCATCTGGATTTCGATGTATTTATCAGCTTTATTAACAGTAGGGAAACATTTATTTAACCTTTCTCATTACCCATAAACAAAACTCGAAAGGTTTTCAACATTATAATTTCCTTGTATTGCTTATCAGTATTGCTTAAATGAGTTGCTTTCAGCATGTTAAACTGTAAATGATAAGAAAGACCTCTATAACTCGTAACTTAAGAGCAAATAAGTATTCTTTTTTTAATAAACAACAAATTGAATGTGTTCAGTTGTGTCATATCATGCGATATACCATGATATCATGCCAATCATTATATGAAAGATAAATACTTAAAATACGTACTGCTTTTAGTTTGGTCAAAGGCTTTAAATGATATTTTGATATCATAGTCACTACTATTAAGTTTGGTCCTTTGCAAGTAGCTTGAGGGGGTCCAATTTTGATGCATAATCATTGAAATTCGTACACGAATGGACATCTCTTAATCTTATATTCTATATCAAACATTTCAGAAAAATATGAAAAACATTTTACCTGACATGTATTATGCCATACTTTCCAATGAACTGTTGTGTGAGATTGTTTATCCTTTATTTAAAGCCACACAACTTATTTGGCATAGTAAATTCAAGTATAAATAAGAAACATATTTTTTCTATGCCTATTAGAATATATCTGGTGGTTACAAGGTAGAAATCCGTATTTTTTGCGCTTAAAAACTTAAAAATAATCGCGTTTGTCGAAATGGACATATACGTCTAGAAATCCTACTTTCAGTTTTAAAAGCGGTACCGTTTGAAAAAATAGTAAATTACTTGCTAACTAGGCTATAGATTTAATTTATCTATGCCAATTAGAATATATCTGGTGGTTACAAGGTAAAATCGGTCTTTTGTGCGCTTTAAAACTTAAAAATAATCGCGTTTGTCGAAATGGACGTATACGTATAGAAATCTTAATTTCGGTTTTAAAAGCGGAACCGTTTGAAAAATAATAAATTACTTGCTAACTAGGCTATAGATTTAATTACAATTTTGCACACTTTCAAATTGCATCTATATGTATTGATTAACATGTACTTCATTTCAAGGTCAGAGGCTTTAACCCATCAATGCATAAATATTATTAATTTAAAATAATGTATTGTATTGAAAGCCTAAAACTATATTCGACACTAGAAATGGTGTTCCTTGATATAACCATTACAAGCACTTTGTGTCTTGACGGACGATCTTGCAAAGGTTCTAAAATCGACCCCGTGACCTCCTGATTGCTTCGCAGAGAGTATTCACTATACCACCAAGACTTTAGTAAGCACATATTTGGCTTTACTTTTGCAGTGGCTATCGCATCAAGACATTTACAGGAATATACAGGAATAGACATTTCGCTTCAAGTACCACTTATTTATTATTAAGGACCTCGCCTTATTTTAAACTTGCATCGTAATGGATTAATTGTGCTATATGTATTGACTGCTTCATAATAAAATAAATTTCACCTCAAGTTTATAAGCAAAAACACCACGTTTCGCTGGGTTCAGAATAACAAGTATTACACTTACATATTACTGACAGGTGTATCACACTTTCTGAAAGTATGCGACATATTGTGCCACCGCCTTTTTCCATCGTAGCATGAGGAACACATGTCATAGTTAGGGCAGTCGTTGCACTTCCATCGGACGCCGATGATTGGACTTTCATCGCATACGTCGCATCGGACGCCATTGTGACCAACAGCTGAAAACAGTTGGCATAGTAACCATAGTGACTATAGTGACATTTATGTTGTTTTTCCTGGAAACTAATAATGTAAATATAACAGCGAGTCTGATGAACATTAATATATAACACACTTGTTCTTTTAGAATGAAATTGGTTTTATAACCGATTGCATTAACTGCGCAACACACACGTTTTACCAAACTATAAACATGTCAGTCGAAATCCTTGTTAATATCAATACAACAACCACTAATTAATATTTCACCACAACTGACAATTGCATTATGGATTAATGACTCAAATAAAAAAAAATATGAATCAGTAATAAAAATGGGAGTTTGAAATAAACTGTGTAATGTACTCCGCTCAACCATATTGAATATTTGTCAACCTATTACGAAAGATAGCATTCGCAAAAACTAGTTTTTTAGAGCATGTGCCTAAACATTTGTACATATTAATCAATTACATGTGTGCATAGTTTATTCGATAAGTTTAGTATCATCTACGTTTGGAACTGGTGTAGTAACTAGATATACGAAGCTGAAATTTGGATTTTTTTTTTATCAGAAGGATGCTACTTGATGTCAGTGCTGTATTAACACGCCACAGATGTTATTGATATTACAAGTTTTAAAAAACGCTTTGTGCATTAATGAACGTAATACACACGCACTTGTGTAAACACATATCGCCAATGAGTACAAATGTACCTGTAGAAGTGTTGTTTTGAACGTATGATAGTTCCATTAGCCTCAGACACATACATTTGAGTCGCGCTCTGTGAAAATGGGGTTAAATGCATGTGCGTAAAGTGTCGTCCCAGATTAGCCTGTGCAGTCCGCAAAGGCTAATCAGGGACGACACTTGCCGCTGTTATGATAGTTTTCGTTAAAAGAAAGTCTCTTCTTTGCAAAAATCTAGTTAAGGCGGAAAGTGGCGTACATAATCTGCATCTTACCCGCAGTAGCTAAGGCAGCAAATATGTCCATAATTGTGACGAAGACAACCTTGCAGTTCTTCGGTCCACCAGTATTGGTTTGTCTTCAATCTAACATAGACAGGTCATACTTTGCAAATAAGGTACCAAGCTTAGGGGCTCTCATTTGGAGGCAATCCATTGTCTATTTAAATGCACACCAATTGTTTTGAATGTTGTGACAAGCCATCTTTTATATAGTAAGTTAATCTACCTATAGACAAATAACATAAGTATCGTTGATCTACTACCATGCATTTTAAAAACGCATAAAGAAGTCGAGAACCTTACCTAATAATAGTGTAATGCTGTTATCAATCTTATTGCGAAACATACGATTAATTGTCAGATCAAGTCAGGACATAAATCGTCTATTATACCGAAAATAGTGTTGATTTTTCGTGTGCTAATGGTGATTGTGGAGATGATCAGATACTTATGTTGCTTCTGGTGATGATAATGATTTCGATGAAAGTGATCTTATTTCACCGCCCCTTTTGCAGATACTGAACAATCCTTAAGAAACATATTGTGCGTAAAAATACAACTGTTACAGAAATATTAAGAACATTTCTTGACAATGTATGAAAGTATGTCATTATGTTGATGATAAGTATGATAATGTTGTTAATATAAGTGATTTCGATGAAGAATAATTGATGATGATGATGATGGTTGTGGTGGTGGTGGTAGTGGTGCTGGTGGTGGTGATGATGATGATGCTAATGATGATGCTGATGATGCTGCTTCTGAAGATAATGATGATGATGATGGTGATGATGGTGATGATGATGATGGTGATGCTGATGATGCTGCTGCTGAAGATAATGATGATGATGATGGTGATGATGATGATGATGATG
>VMBQ01005268.1:0-11274 GCA_007657795.1 Dreissena rostriformis
GTATATGTAACGATGAACTGTAAATGTTCAAGTTATATTAATAAACTTTCTGTTCTGTTCTGTTCTGTTATCTAATAATATTTTAATGAACATCGTTTAATGTCCAATTTACATCGCGAAACTGTTTACTCTAACATATACATTATTATTTGTAAATAATAGTAAACATGTTTCTTTCTGAAATCGAAAGTGCAGAAACACATTGCAAATAAATACGTTTATTCAGAGACGTAGATAACAACATCTACGTCTCTGGTTTATTTAAATACGACTACATGTCTAACTTTTGCCTATTTCAATTATGCGCGTGTTTTACCATACATTTTTCAGTTGTTTAATTTGTGAATATAGCTTAACATAAATGAGACCATAACACTTTGCATGTTTTATTTATATTCAAGTTTGAACACGCATGCAAATGAAAATAGAAAATTGGGTGGGAATTTCATGTCTTTATCGCGTAATCATTGTGCACAATAGAGTATAAAAAGGACACCTAAGACCTTATCTACTGACAGGAGCACGTTTAGATACTCTAGAATATCGCAGGTCCATTGTTAATATATTCGAAGATCATTTTATTACGGAAACGAATATTTTGGCTAACATGTTAACTTCAGAATTATGAACAGCTTCATTATCAAATAAATTATCTACGTGCAGTCGACTGAAAATGGCGGATGGAGGGATCGAGCGTACTGTGTCAGACACCGAGAGCGTTCTCAGACACAGCAGTTTTTACAGTCGTCACTCACGGGTAAGTCAAGGAATTAAAGATTTACCAGATACAACAGCATGTACTGTCGTTACTTACGGGTACGTGTGGGACTGAAGCGCTCATAGACATAGAGGCCTGTAGAGTTTATTACGAAATACTGTAAGGGCCATCGTGGTAACACATTTACATCTAGGGGGCGACAATGCGACAACGCGATAGTACGATGGCGACAATGCGATAATACGATGACGACAGTGCGACAAAACGATGGCGACAGTGCGATGGAGAAAATGCGACAACGCGATAGTACGATGGCGACAATGCGATAAAACGATGACGACAGTGCGACAATACGATGACGACAGTGCGATAGTACGATGGCGACAATACGTTAGTGCGATAATACGATGAAGACAATGCGATAATGCGATTACGACAGTGCGACAATACGATGGTGACAGTGCAATTGTACGATGGCGACAATGCGACAATGCGATAGTGCGATAATACGATGACGACAATACGATGGCGACAGTGCGAAAGTACGATTGCGACAATGCGATAGTACAATGTCGACAATGTAATGATACGATGGCGACAGTACGATATGACTATTGCATTGTCGCCATCGTACTATCGCGTTGTCGCACTGTCGTCATCGTATTATCGCATTGTCGCCATCGTACTATCGCGTTGTCGCATTGTCGCCATCGTACTATCGCAATGTCGCAATCGTATTGTAGCATTGTCGTCATCGTATTATCGCATTGTTGCAATCGTAATATCGCGTTTTCGCATTGTCGCGTTGGATTTTAATGTGTAACCACGATGACCCTAACGGTATTCCGTAGTTTACCTTATCAGGTAAGTAAGGGACTAAAAGCAATCCGAGATACAGCAGCTTATACAGCCTTCTCTCTAATGTAAGTGAAGGATCGCCGACAAGCCGCCTGTACATTGATCACTCTCGGGTAAGTCAGTAACTGAAAGCGTACCCAGCTACAGTATTATGTACAATCGTCTTACTCTGGCAATAAAGTTACTCTAAGTGACTTAGTAGCATGTACAGGCGTAACAAGAAGGCAAGTCAGTGACTAAATGCGTTCACAAACTAAGTAGCATGTACAGTCGTAACAAGAAAGTAAGTCAATGTCTGAATGCGTTCATAAACTTAGTAGCATGTACAGTCGTAACAAGAAGGTAAGTCAATGACTGAATGCGTTCACAAACTTAATAGCATGTACAGGCGTAACACAAAATTAAGTCAATGACTGAATGCGTTCACAAACTTAGTAGCTTGTACAGTCGTAACAAGAAGGTAAGTCAATGACTGAATGCGCTCACAAACTGAGTAGCATGTACGGTCGTCACAAGAAGGTAAGTCAATGACTGAATGCTTTCACAAACTTAGAAGCATGTACAGTCGTAACAGGAAGGTAAGTCAATCACTGAATGCGTTTAAAGACTTAGTAGAGTCGAAAAAAAGAAGTAAAGTCAATGACTGAATGCGTTCACAGACTTAGTAGCGTGTACAGTCGTAACAAGAAGGTAAGTCAAAAACTGAATGCGTCCATAACCTTAGTAGCATTGGAAGTCGTCACAAGAAGGTAAGTCAATGACTGAATGCGTTCATATGCTTAGTAGCATGTACAGGCGTAACAACATTGTTAGTCAACGACTGAAGTTGTTCACAAACTTAGTAGCATGTACAGTCGTCACAAGAAGGTAAGTCAATGACTGAATGCGTTCACATACTTAGTAGCATGTACAGTCGTAACAAGAATGTAAGTCAATGACTGAATGCGCTCACAAACTGAGTAGCATGTACGGTCGTAACAAGAAGGTAAGTCAATGACTGAATGCGTTCACAAACTGAGTAGCATGTACAGTCGTAACAAGAAGGTAAGTCAATTACTGAATGCGTTCACAAACTTAGTAGCATGTACATGCGTAACAAGAAGGTAAGACAATGACAAAATGCGTTCACAAACTGAGTAGCATGTACAGTCGTCACAAGAAGGTAAGTCAATGACTAAATGCGTTCACAAACTTAGAAGCATGTACATGCGTAACAAGAAGGTAAGACAATGACAAAATGCGTTCACAAACTGAGTAGCATGTACAGACGTAACAAGAAGGTAATTGAATGACTGAATGCGTCCAAAAACTTAAATCATGTACAGTCGTATCAATAATGTAAGTCAATGACTGAATGCGTTTACAGACTTAGTAGCATGTACAGGCGTCACAAAAAGGTCAGTCGATGACTGAATGCGTTCAAAAACTTAGTAGCATGTACAGGCGTAACAAGAAGGTAAGTCAATGACTGAATGCGCTCACAAACTGAATTGCATGTACGGTCGTCACAAGAAGGTAAGTCAATGACTGAATGCGTTCACAAACAGAGTAGTATGTACAGTCGTAACAAGAAGGTAAGTCAATTACTGAATGCGTTCACAAACTTAGGAGCATGTACAGGCGTAACAAGAAGGTAAGTCAATGACTGAATACGTTCACAAACTGAGTAGCATGTACAGTCGTCACAAGAAGGTAAGTCAATGACTGAATGCGTAAACAAACTGAGTAGAATGTACAGTCGTAACAAGAAGGTAAGTCAATTGCTGAATGCGTTCAAAGACTTAGTAGCAATTACAAGCGTAACAAGAAGGTAAGTCAATGACTAAATGCGTTAACAAACTTAGTAGCATGTACAGTCGTCCCAAGAATGTAAGTCAATGACTAAATGCGTTCACAAACTTATTATCATGAACAGGCGTAACGAGAAGGTAAGTCAATGACTGAACGCATTCACAAACTTAGTAGCATGTACAGTCGTCACAAGAAGGTAAGTCAATGACTGAATGCGCTCACAGACTTAGTAGCATGTAAAGTCGTAACAAGAAGGTAAGTCAATGACTGAATGCGCTCACAAACTGAGTAGCATGTACGGTCGTCGCAAGAAGGTAACTCAATGACTGAATGCGTTCACAAACTGAGTAGCATGTACAGTCGTAACAAGAATGTAAGTCAATTACTGAATGCGTTCACAAACTTAGTAGCATGTACAGACGTAACAAGAAGGTAAGTAAATGACTGAATGCGTTCACAAACTGAGTAGCATGTACAGTCGTCACAAGAAGGTAAGTCAATGACTGAATGCGTTAACAAACTGAGTAGCATGTAAAGTCGTAACAAGAAGGTAAGTCAATTGCTGAATGCGTTCAAAGACTTAGTAGCAATTACAAGCGTAACAAACATGTAAGTCAATGACTAAATGCGTTCATAAAACTGAGAATCATGTACAGGTGTAACGAGAAGGTAAGTAAATGTCTGACTGCATTCACAAACTTAGTAGCATGTACAGTCGTCACAAGAAGGTGAGTCAATTACTGAATGCGTTCACAGACTTAGTAGCATGTAAAGTCGTAACAAGAAGGTAAGTCAATGACTGAATGCGTTTAAAAACTTAGTTGCATGTACAGGCGAACAAGAAGGTAAGTCAATGACTGAATGCGTTCACAAACTTAGTAGCATGTTCAGGCGTAACAAGAAGGTAAGTCAATGACTGAATACGTTCATAAACTTAGTAGCATGTACAGTCGTCACAAGAAGATATGTTTATGACTGAATTCGTTCATAAACTTAGTGGCATGTACAGGCGTAACACGAATGTACGTTAATGACTGAAGGCGTGTACGAAATTAGTAGCATGTACAGTCGCCACCAGAAGGTAAGTCAATGGCTGAATGCGTTCACATTCTTAGTAGCATGTTCAGTCGTAACAAGAAGGAAAGTCAATGACTGAATGCGTTCACAAACTAAGTAGAATGTACAGTCGTCACAAGAAGGTAAGTCAATGACTGAATGTCTTCACAAACTTAGTAGCATGTACAGGCGTAACAAGAGTGTAAGTCAATGACTAAATACGTTCACAAACTTAGTAGCATGTTCAGTCCTTACAAGAAGGATGTACAGTCCTTACAAGAAGGAAAGTAAATGACTGAATGCGTAAACAAACTAAGTAGCATCTACACGCATAACAAGAAGGTAAGACAATGACTGAATGCGTTCACAAACTGTGTAGCATATACAGTCGTCACAAGAAGGTTAGTCAATGACTGAATGCGTTTACAAACTTAGTAGCATGTACAGTCGTAACAAGAACGTAAGTCAATGACTGAATGCGTTCACAAACTGAATAGCATGTACAGTCGTCACAAGAAGGTAAGTCAATGACTGAATGCGTTCATAAACTTAGTAGCATGTACATGCGTAACAAGAAGGTAAGGCAATGACTGAATGCGTTCACAAACTTTGCAGCATGTACAGTCGTAACAAGAAGGAAAGCCACAGACTGAATGCGTTCACAAACAAAGAAGCATCTACAGTCGTCACAAGAAGGTAAGTCAATGACTGAATGCGTTCACAAACTTAGTAGCATGTACAGTCGTCACAAGAAGGTAAGTAAATGACTGAATGCGTTCACAAACTTAGTAGCATGTACATGCGTAACAAGAAGGTAAGTCAATGACAGAACGCGTTCACAAACTTAGTAGCATGTACAGTCGTAACAAGAAGGTAAGTCAATGACTGAATGCGTTCACAAACTTAGTAGCATGTACAGGCGTAATAAGAAGGTAAGTCAATGACTGAATGCGTTCACAGACTTAGTAGCATGTACAATCGTAACAAGAAGGTAAGTCAATGACTGAATGCGTTCCCGAATACAGCGGTTTTCACAGTAATAAATCTCGGGTAAGAAAACGACTGAACGCGTCCACAAACGCAGACGATAGTATAGGTTTAACTCTCAGATGAGTTATGGACTGAATGCGTTGCCTGACACAGTATATAGGCTATGCGAAAATATCAGTAAGACTTGACTGAAACCGTTCCATGACACATCATCGGTCTGTACAGTCAGCACTTACGAATAGATCAAAGACTGAAAGCGTTCCCAGACTCAGAAGTTTGTATAGTCGTTACCTACGGGTAGATTGCCTTACACCCAAAAATATGCGTAATTATATAGGCATTCTAGGTTCCAGCTGCATATAACTATTGCAAGAATCTGAGTCAAAACTAATTGTAGACTATTACGCCAAAAAAGAACGATTATAAATCTGTCATATGCGTATGGCGGCCTATTCACAAAATGAAGTTGACTCTACTGCTCTGCAAAAGGGGAACATTTAACACAGTTGCATATTTGGTATTTTAGACGCAATGCTTATTTTACCAAAACAATTTGTTGCCCAGCTTGTGCTTCTGTATGCACCCACAACTTATTACTGTATATTTTACTTTAATTTATAAACTAAGCATATCTGACTGACTGAATCCTGAAGTTTCGGAGGAATCTACATAATCCCCATAAATAAACTCAAGGTCTGTTTTTCTTGGTAGAATCACATTTATTTGAGACAGGTGTATACCAAATTACAGACAGTTGCATAACAACATCTGTCAACAAAAGCTTGGTGTTAAAATACTTATTACCGATATGACGGAGAGTTTCAATTGTTATAAAATTTCGAAACGATAAAATATATGCTTAAAATATTAACTTGTTGGAGATAATTAGAACATGTTTGAGATTATATAAAATATATTATCCTGTGACAACGTCAAACATTGTCGACGATTAACGAAAGGCTTATTAATTATATTTCTTAATTAGAATGCGTTTACAAAGAATTGTTTGATCAAGTCGCAAAAACAACAATCATTAAGCCAACAACACCCGATGACCTTCTATGTATTGAACAATGTCCTCTCAGTAAGGTGTACTTTATCACTCAATATATTCACATTGTCGGAGAAAACTTATAGCTATTTGTCGAAATCAAGGTTTTTATTTTCCACGCAACATTGAAAATAATATTGATATCGACCTGATACAAAAGGATCTGATATTGTTTTTTAATTTCAAGTTAGTATGCATTTTTATCAGTAATTGTTTGGAAGTACAACCTTTTTTTCTCAAACAGCGATAAGTTCTTTATTTAAGGTAGAAATACATTACATTAAAGAAACAAACACGTTGATATCAAGATGTATTACATTGTAGAAACAAAAAGAGTTTAAAGAATTAAAAACAGCTATAAACACATATTTAAAAGTATTAAGCGCGAGATCTCATGACGTCATTATTTAACTTTATTTTAATTGGGTTTAACCGTAAAGACAAAACAAGACAGGTTATTAAGATTTAAGTAAAGGATTTCCTCTAAACACGTTTTAATCATCAGAATTGTATCACGTTATATTATGTTATTATTTGATTGCACTAGTAAAATATTTGTAAAAAAAAGTTCAAAGGGTAACTCTAATTATGAACATACATGTAGATTAAGACGTTTAATCTCGTGATTGTTGTGCGACTAATCAACCTATGTCCGGGCTGATTTTTGCATCGGTGTTATAATCAATGTCACCAGATAAATTATACACCGCGCCAGTTGTGATAGAATTATATTAAATACCGATTCAGAAATTAAAATCCCCAAAGAATTACATTTAACCATGATTATTAACGTTTTAATGTTATAGATTCTAAACATAAGATGTGATGCCTCGTTCGTAAATCCGAGGAAGTATACAACGTTCGTACCAAGCTTACAATCAAGTTATAATTGTATGTATACTATTCGTCTTAAAAGCTTTCGAACATAAATACCTAGTTTAACTCATATTTTGCAAAGGAAATAGTTTCCAGATAAATTCTCGTAATTGTACTTTAGAAGAACAGATGCCAGTTTAGCTGCCCTTCATTAATGTTCAGTGGTCAGGGGCTTACTATTTTTATATATCGATAAAAACACTTTGACGATCATGAAATCGACTTGAACAATACTGGAATATGATATTTAAAATAAAATTAAATGAATTAAACAATTCAGTTTCTGTTTACTTTTAGAATTATGTCGAAAAAACGTCCGTAGAAGTCTGCAACGTAATGAGAAATCTGGGATACGGGGAGGAAATCAGACGGAGACGGATTTTGAAGTACATGGAGCTTGATAGTCTGATGAATGCAAATTTAGTACATATAACCTCTATCACAGCTGGTAGCAAGGCTGAGGGGCTGACCTCCTTGCTCGAAAGCGACTATGACATGTTATGTTTAACGAATGGTGTCTTGTGTGTTGAAGAAGGTTTAGATCTTCACACCATACCAGACGACATAGAAGTGTACAGGATGGATACTCGTGTATACCCAGGACACTGCAGGATGTTACTGGAGAGACAAGGTTCTAAACGTTGCGGTGACATTCTGAATGCCCTTTGTGATGACGGACAAGGACACGCTATTCTTTCCAGTGGTTTATTTGTTGATGAATGGGCGAAAATACAATTGGACGGGGTCCCACTGGGACGTGCGGGTCCGTCTCTACCGATGACATGTCCAGGGAATATAAACGAGGATTATGTTCACGCAATACGGTGTCAATGCCCCTGTATCATGCAGCGTTGGGCTGAACGACCTCGAAATTGGCCGGCCCCGGATGTCGTCCGAAAAGTCGTATCGTTGGGATATTTTGTTACCCCTGTAGGACTGAAGGGCAGTGAATACAATTTTTTAGATTGGAGGATTTGCTTTAACAAGGGGGAAACCGAACTCGTTAACAATCTTAACGCAACACAGGTTAAATTGTATGTTATTTTGAAAATGATCGTGAAAAATGTACTTAACCAAAAGAATAAAGAGGTAACATCATACGTGCTGAAAATTATTATATTATGGCAAGGTGAATGCAATTCACCCTTACTTTTTCAAAAAAAGAATTTGTTCTATTGGCTACATGACGCTCTGGAAACACTCAGAACTGTTATATCCTCTACTCAGCTGCCATATTACATGATTTCCGAGCGTAATCTGATGACAGAGTGTGGATTGCAGGACGAACAGCGGTGTAAATGGGTAGCAGATATCACACTCATGATTAAGGAAGGACCGAGAGTGATACTGAGATTGCCAAAGTTACGACAGGCTATTATTTGTCACCCAGAGCCGATGCTGTGGTTCAGCAGGAGAAGGATGGAGATGGAGATGTTGAACCTGGAGGTGTTGAACATAACCATGCAATGTACTGATGAGAACGTGGGCACGGATATCAAACTGCAGGAGGTAGCGGGACGCATGGCCGAGATATTGAGAGAGGTGTATCAACGAATGTTTACGGAAGGCAGCGCTGTAACCAATCAGGATGACATGATTCCAAGATTGTTGATGTAAAATTAAATGAACAGATATTTTCATTTAATCAAAAATTACGTGTACGTGGGTTGAATGAGAGTTAATAATGCAAAGTTGTAGCATAGAGAACACAACCAGTGAGATAAGAGCCTCTTAATTAGGTGTAATACTATATTAGGCATGATAAACTAAAAATTAAATGTGTGTTGTCAGTGTGATGTTTGTAAATCATTATTGTAAAGGGCATACAATTTACATAAAATATTTTTAACCAGCATTTCCAGTGATGATATTGCGCATTATTATAATTAAGTAAGATTTTAATTCATTGATTAAAACACATACTCGCAATTCAATTATGTCATGTGTGCTCAAATATGTAATCCGTAAATTTCAGCTTTGAAAAAGAGTGTTTCCTCTTCAAGGTGTATTTTTAATTTGTGTAAGACATGTCAACCAAAATTCATATATTGCATACTTAATTGCATACGTTTTCAAATAAAATCCCTACACAAATCCATATGCATTAATCGTCCAAATAAGACCAGACAATCAGTGCATTCAAGTGGGCAGCTGCTATATGCTTAAAAAGACCTGCACACATTAGCGTTTTCGGAGCTTCAAAAACATAAACATGCATAGACGCCGCAGCTCCATATTTTGTGAAAGGGGCTTATTCCGTGAGAGTTCTTCGCAGCGGCTGATATAACTTTACCGACGTCTCTAATCAACCCCATCACACAGCTTTTGCACACTATGGTATGTATAACTTGATAACCTGATGTCGTGCATATAGCCTGGTCAAATGGATTGTTTCTACGGGTTTCAATAAGATTCAATCACATGCGGAATGATTTTGGTGATACAATGGCTGTTTGCTGTTTTCCGACATATTCATACCTAGGCAAAATTATGTGTTATTCTACAAATGATTGCAAAAACGTAATTAAACCAAACAATAAATAAAATAATATTCTTTGTGCTGGACACATGTACTCTTTTGGCAAGCTGAAAGCGATTCTCCAGCAATTTTTCAAGAAAGGAACTTGGTCAACTGGTTAAATGACGCCCTGGGATCAATCAGAACTGATATATTCTGTACACAGCTGCCATATTACATGATTTCTGATCGTAATCTGATTGCGGCATGAGGATTGAAGGATGCACAGCGGCGTAAATGGGTAGCATATATCACGGGCATGCTGGAAGAAGGTCCAAGGGTAATTCTGAGATTGCCGAAGATACGAAAGCATTTATTTGTCACCAATAGCCAGTGTTGTTGTTCGGAAGAAGGATTGGGCTCGAGATGTTGCAGCAGGGCAAAATAAAATAGATTATTAGATAATATAGATTAGAGCAGGGAGATTTCTTGGAATGCGTCATTTATGTCATTACGACATACATCGGCTACAGAAATCAGTACAAATGAGGAAAAATTACATTTTTGTTTTTTGTCATTTTTTAAAAGATGAATGCAAGCATAAGTCTAATCCAAAACTTTAGGTTTCTATCTATAATAGTTTATGAGATATTGAGTTTTGAACACATGCACCTTTATACGATCTTATAGCTAAATAATGGTTTTCTATATCAAACGAAAGTGACAACAAACTCTTTTGTAAATACAGTATACATGTATTTGCCTTGCAGTATTCACAAAGAGATGTTATAATTTAGTTAAACTGACCATGTTTTTCATATTTTAAGTGCAAACAAAAGCAATCAATTCAATACCGTGGTTGCTATGGTAACGAATGTACATAAAATACATTATTTTAATAAAATTGTCAAAATATCAGGAAAAATAACAAAATATGTACAAAAAATTGTCAAACACATCGATAAAACTGTTCATACTCAATGATTTTTATTTTGAAATATATTTATATATTTATTTAATACATAGTAACAAAAAGAATCTAAGAAAACATGTTGAGTCATTGTGCAACAACTCATTTTTTATAGAAAAGATCAACATATTTCACTGTTTATTGATTTTCATCCTCTAAAGACTTTGTACAATGTAACATACATGTCATTTAATATAAAAGTGTCATTCGTAGATGTTGGTATAATCTTTAATGTGCAGACATTTTACAGATGATAACCATGGTTACCATGGCAACCATAATATAAGATATCGAGTTAACTGTTTTGAACAGCAAAAACACGCAATTTTTTAAAGTAAATTCTTTGTCATACTTATGAAACATGAAAGAGGACAAGATAATTTGAAAAAAAAGTACTATTTGTTTACACAGGCCCTTAAATCTGAAGTATAAACGGGTCGGTCGCATGCATTCCCAAACCAAAAATGTAAAAAAAATCCCAATTTCCCCCCCCCCCAAAAAAAAAA
>VMBQ01005268.1:15194-34435 GCA_007657795.1 Dreissena rostriformis
AAAGGTCACACTTGGATTTAAACAGTCAAAAATGTCCATAAATGAGCTTGTCCAGGCCATAACTATGTCATTCATTGTGAGATTTTAAAATGACTGTACATTAATTTTGTTCACAGTCATTGGACGGCGTGTCATGCAAAAGAATTCAAGAGTTCAAAAGTCAAAATGGCCATAAATGATAATGGCATAATAATTCTTAAAAATCGCCATAAATTAGCTGCTCTTGTTTTGTGAAGACAGCATGCAAAATATTCTGTGTCAATGCAGCATGTGCAGGTATACGTCACATCTGTGACAAAGCTCTAGTTAAGACTATAAGCTGAGATTTTTCGTTTAAAAAATTAGGCTAAAAATGTTATGTTTTTGATCCCAGCAGGGGGGTTTATTCCTCCCCTAATGTGTTTTCAACATAACATTGAGCTGTCGAGTTTTCTGTTTCCAGCTGATAGACGATCTGCTAGACTTCACATCGTGTGATCAGGTGATGGGCAAGCCGACCGCTGCCGATCTCAAGCTGGGCCTGGCCACCGCCCCGGTGCTGTTTGCAGCCAAGAAATACCCAGAGCTCAACGCTATGATCATGAGAAGGTTTACAGAGGAGGGGGACGTGGAGACTGCCAGAGAACTTGTGGCAAAGGTTGAAGCATTGAGTATATAAAAAAATGGCTTACTGCCATCGTTTTGTTTTGTATCAGGTGAGGCTTCAAAAAAAATTACGGCAAGTTATTCCTAGCCTGATATATTATAAAATGATGCGACAATAACATGTTTTTTCGTGAATCATACCTCTACGCCCCCATTTGTAAAGAAATAATAAAATATAATTGCTCTGGCATTTTTGGCTGGAAAATAAACATTACATTATTTCAGCTTCTCTCTGAATTGCACAATGATGATCCGAATATTGAACTACATGTATATGATGGTAATCATGCTATGTCTCTAATCTAACAAGCTTAAAATAATGCCTTCATTAACATTAACAAAGTATCCTCAATATCTATTGGTTCCCTGCAGAGTGATGGTGTTGCTGAGACACGAGAGCTGGCCCAGAACCACAGCCGGGAAGCGGTACAACAGATCCGCACCCTGACCAACTCAAAGTACACGACGGCCCTGGAGAGTGTCGCCGACATGGTCCTGTCTAGGAACAAATAACGCTGGTGCAGCTTAGGACATTTATTTTCTAATTAGTTAGTGTGTACTGTACAAGTCTAATATTATTCTGTGTTTTATGCAGCCAGCAGGGACACTCTTTGTTTTATGCATGGGTGCTCTGTGTTTTATGCAGGGACATTCTGTGTTTTATGCATGGGTGCTCTGTGTTTTATGCAGGGACGCTCTGTGTTTGAAGATATCTCTTCCTTTCAGCCTATTTGCTTCCTTTTGATGCCAAACTAGTATAACAAATAGTGCTCCACTTTGCTGGAACTAGTTTAAAATAATGAGTTTATGTGAACGCTATAAAGAGAGTATATATGTGAACCCTGGAAGGTGGTCAGGGATTTTTCTCTCCAGAAGGAGTTTAAATAGCACACCCTTGTTTTGTGTTTATAGAATTCGGATACAAGTTCCATTTGTTATAAATGCTTACGTATTAATTCATACCTTAAAATGTTTATTTTTGTACTTTAACATATGCTTTGTTAATCATATTGTTATGATAATTTAATGTTTACTTGCAGATATCTATTTTCCTTGATTAAGAAGTTTAAGTATGTACATACTTTGTAAGCCATGAAATTTATTTGCTCTCCTGAGCACATGGTGAAGTCTCATGTGAACGCCTCAGGGCCTATGCCCCTCTTGTATTATGGTTTCTTTAACAAAACTCTGATGTCAAGATACGTGTGTATAACTAGTCCAATGAAATGCACTCTGCTGCCTGAACACTTTTTTGGTTGTTACATGTGCATACCTTTGTATTAATTCTGCCTGATACTGAAAATATAAAGTTCATGAGATACTCAAGTATTATTTGTGTTCTAATTTTATCAATATTTCGCTGTAAAATGACATGGCATCTTTATTTTCAATCTATTTATTGGCATTATTTTTGAGTGACTATATGCATGCATTAACCCATTTATGCCTAATGGACTCTCCCATCCTTCTAAATTGGATCAATTTATTTCCAAAAGAAGGGATGTCTAGTTTATTTATTTCTATATTTACAGAAATTCCTTTAAGCAAACAGCGTAGACCCAGATGAGACGCCGCATCATGCGGCGTCTCATATGGGTCTACGCTGTTTGCCAAGGCCTTTTTTCTAGACGCTAGGCATAAATGGGTTTACCAAAGTCAATGTTAGAATTCAATTGGTACATCATCATGTACACACATTATCAACCTTTTACATATGTGAATAAAGTTATAGTGTTACTTTTACTAATTGTACAAGTGGTTCTTATAAAAGCAATCTCAAGAAAAGTCTTAAAATGTGTATTCCTAAACGAAAATGTGTATTCCTAAACGTAATGCACAATAATGCAGGATTTTGCACTGGCCATGACTTGGCGTTGATTTTTTTTGCTTATAACATGGTACTTTATATTGCACAGATGATGATATATTATCTTGAACGAATTGGCATTTGCACTAGGAACAAACATTTGTTTTTATTAAAAATGTCATATTTTATTTGTTGCGTCATTTACCAGTAGTGCATGCATTTGAAGTGCTATTTTTATTCACATGTAATATGTAATAGAATTTGACATCCTCAATTCTTTATCTTGTACTGCAAATCAATGTGTACAAGGCAAAGTTGTCAGTTTTAACATGTTTACTCGTTGCATTGTGTGTGTAATATTACATGTATTAAGATCTATGCATATCAAAATAGGTTTAAATTAAATTCATATTGAGCTGTTTCTTTGTTGTTATTTTGTGTTCTATATATCAGTATAAAACCATAATGTAAAATTGCTAATAATGGACTAGTTTTCTGTAATTCAGTTGTTTAATATAAGCTTTTCTCCTTTGAAGTGTCCTTGAATGGTTCTATAATTAAGACTTACTAATATATTCATAAAGAATGGTCATCAATATAACACAGAACACAATATTCAGATAAATGCTTGTTAAACACATGTGCTCAGAGTATTGCAATCTACACACAGAGATGTAAATTGTTCCAGGCTGAGCTCTTTACTGGTGTGGTACACTTGCTTCTCACCTAGGCAAGAAGGGTTCATTCCCTACTCCTGGCGCATGTGAATTTAGTGGGTTGTCACCATACAGGAAAGGTTTCCTTTGGGTACTCTGGTTTAACCCTGGTAAAGCACAAGTCCAAACAAACATTGAATTTCTTTCTGTAAAACCTAAATAGCTGGAAATTATAGCTATGATTCAAAATTCGTCTTATTGGTTAGTATAATAAGTGATTTAAGAAGGAGTGGTGGGACACACTCCGGTTCCTCACATTATGCAGCGTCAGGACCTCGTACACTTCGAAAATCACACAAATCAAATGGTAGGCTTTTTTTAACAAGGTGAGCACGGTTTCATTGCCGCCTTTGGCGCATGTGATTGAGGGTTGTGGTAACTCTGGCTACAGTTCACAGCATAGGGCCAGATAGAAATTCAAACCTAATAGTAGTAAATAAATCTGTAATTCGAAATTGGTCATAACGTTCATTTAACTTTAATTAGCAGGGATCAATTGCCACCTCTGGCCCATGTGATTTAGGGTAGTGGTAACTCTGGCTACACCTCACAGCACAGGGCCAGATAGAAATTCAAACTTAATGGTAGTAAATAAATCTGTAATTCAAAATTGGTCATAACGTTCATTTAACTATAATGTTTATTTGTTAGGAGCGCTGTGAGCTTAAACGCCCATTTAAACAAAAAAACTCTTTGATAAAGCATAAAAAGGTTTTTAGTTGTGTGCTTTGGTTTTAGGAACATGTTCAGAACAATCAAAGTTCTGACAAAAAGGCAATCAAGATTTTGAAAAGTACAACGTTCTGCAATTGAACTGAAAAAAATGTGATATTGTTTTGTAACGAACAGAAACAAGCTCTTTCTCTTCTGAGACTTCACGGAACTAAGCTACCGGGGAATTCTGAGCAGGTTTCACAATATACTTAGTTGTTTAAAAAAAAACACCTGGCAACCATGTTTTTCAAAGGCCTGGAATGACTTTATGGAGAGTAAATTGGTTCCTTTTTCCTCGTTCCATTCCTTATTCAAATAAGAAATAAGGAACAGGCCCTTATTCCTTATTCAAGTTTAACATATTGGCTAAGAAGAAACATGAAATTTTTTCGTAATACATAAAGTAAATGTATTCTAGATATTTCCTTTTGATTTACTTAAGAATTGTATGTATTATTTTTCTTAAAAAGCTTATATCAAATATGTTTAGCTTGAATAAGTAATAAGGAACTAGGAAAAAGGAACCAACTTACTCTCCATAGTAAAAACAAATAAAATATAAAGACTCAAGATAAAATCCAATTAAAGCAGTGTATTCATCAGAACTATCGGTGTCTGGTTTTAGACAGATTGGGTAACCTGACACTATTCCAATATTCTCAAAAGGAAAAAAAAGCATGAAGACAATATTTGTTTACTTTCATTGTGGAAAATGTCTTAAAAGGGCTTATTTATTCCTTTATTGAAAAGTATTCTCAAATGTTATCTAAATAGCCAATACATCAACTCATAAATCATTATGCTGCCGCGCATGTTGTCATCCTTGATTGACTGGTGGTCATTTTCATCAGTGTCTTCAGTGAGGCTCTTGTCACAAGTGACAATATTGTCATCATGGAGGCTCCTGTCACCTGAGTGGCCCTTGCCATCAGCAAGGCCTTTGCCATCAGAGAGACCCTTGTCATCAACAAGGCTCTTGTTATCAGCGAGTCCCTCACATAAGCAACCTCTTGTTATCAGTTAGCCTCTTGTAATCAGTGAGGTTTTTGTCATCAGCAAGGCCTTTGTCATCAGCAAGATTCTTGTCATCTGCATGGCTCAAATCATCAGGGATTCTTTCGCCATAAGCAAGCCTTTTGTAATCAACGAGGCTTTAGTCATCAGTAAAGCTCTTGTAATCAATCATGTTCTTGTACTTAGTAAGGCTCTTTTCATCAGCCAGGCGTATATCATAAGCCAGGCGGTTATAATCAGCGAGAATCGTATCATCAGTGAGGCAGTTCTTGTCATCAGTGAGGCCCTTGTCACAAGTGAAACTCTTATCTTTGGCGAGACTTACCATCAGGGAAGCTCGTGTCATCTGCAAGGCCCTTGTCTCCAGATAGGCAATTGGAATCAGCCAGATTCTAGTCATCAGAGTAGCCCTTGTGATAAGTCCGGCCCTTTTCATCAGCGAGACACTTGTCATCAGTGAGGCCCTTGTAATCTGTGAGGTGCTTGTCATCAGTGAGGCTCTTTTCATTATTGAGGCCATTGACATCAGTGAGGCCCTTTTCAACAGTGAGACTCTTGTCTTTAGTTTGGTCCTTGACATCATTGAGGTTCTTATCATCAGTTAGGCCCGTGTCATCAATAAGGTCCTTGACATCAGTGAGGCTCTTAGCATCAGTGAGGCTCTTGGCTTCAGTGGGGATCTTTGCATCAGTGAGGCCCTTGTCATATGTAAGGTCCTTGTCCCCAGTGAGGCCATTTTCACCAGTACGGCTCTTGTCTTCAGTAAGGTCCTTGACCTTATTGAGGTTCGTGTCATCAGTAAGGTCCGCGTCATCATTGACACCCTTGTTATCAGTAATGTTATTGTCCTCAGCCAGGCTTTTTTCCTCATTGAGGCTCTTGTCAACCTCAAAACTGTTGTCTTTAGTGAGGCTCTTTGCATCGAATATGCTCATGTCCCCAGCCAGGCTCTTGTCAGCAGTGCAGTGAGGCCCTTGTCATCAGTAAGGCCCTTGTCAGCAGTGAGGCTCTTATCAGCAGTTAGGCTCTTGTCAGCAGTGAGGCTCTTGTCAGCAGTTAGGCTCTTTTCCTTGGCAAGGCTCTTGTCAGCAGTGAGGCTCTTGTCACAGTGAAGCTCTTGTCATCAGTTAGGCTCTTGGCAGCAGTGAGGCTCTTGTCAGCAGTGATGCTCTTGACATCCGTGAGGATTTTGTCTTCAGTGAGGTTCTTGTCCGCAGTGAGGCTCTTGACGTCAGTGAGGCCCTTGTCAGCAGTGAGGCTCTTGATGTCAGTGAGGCTCTTGTCCGCATTGAGGCTCTTGACATCCGTGAGGATTTTGTCTTCAGTGAGATGCTTGTCCGCAGTGAGGCTCTTGACGTCAGTGAGGCTCTTGTCAGCAGTGATGCTCTTGACATCCGTGAGGATTTTGTCTTCAGTGAGGTTCTTGGTAGCAGTGAGGCTCTTGACATCAGTGAGGCTCTTGTCAGCAGTGAGGCTCTTCTCATCCGTGAGGATTTTGTCTTTAGTGAGGTTCTTGGCAGCAGTGAGGCTCTTGACATCAGTGAGGATTTTGTCAGCAGTGAGGCTCTTGTCAGCAGTGAGGTCATTGTCGGTAGTGAGGCTCTTGTCAGCATTGAGGTTCTTGACATCAGTGAGGATTTTGTCAGCAGTGAGGCTCTTGTCAGCAGTGAGGTTATTGTCGGTAGTGAGGCTCTTGTCAGCATTGAGGCTCTTGTCAGCAGTGAGGCTCTTTACATCAGTGAGGATATTGTCAGCAGTGAAGCTCTTGTCCGCAGCAAGGCTCTTGTCAGCAATGAGGCTCTTGTCAGCATTGAGGCTCTTGACATCAGTGAGGATTTTGTCAGCATTGAGGCTCTTGTCAGCATTGAGGCTCTTGTCAGCAGTGAGGTCATTGTCGGTAGTGAGGCTCTTGTCATCAGCGAGGATTTTGTCAGCAGTGAGGCTCTTGTCAGCAGTGAGGCTCTTGTCAGCATTGAGGCTCTTGTCAGCAGTGAGGTCATTGTCAGTAGTGAGGCTCTTGTCAGCATTGAGGCTCTTGTCAGCATTGAGGCTTGACATCAGTGAGGATTTTGTCAGCAGTGAGGCTCTTGTCAGCATTGAGGCTCTTTTCAGCAGTGAGGTCATTTTCGGTAGTGAGGCTCTTGTCAGCATTGAGGCTCCTGTCAGCATTGAGGCTCTTGACATCAGTGAGGATTTTGTCAGCAGTGAGGCTCTTGTCAGCAGTGAGGTCATTGTCGGTAGTGAGGCTCTTTTCTGCAGTGAGGCTCTTGTCAGCATTGAGGCTCTTGACATCAGTGTGGATTTTGTCAGCAGTGAGGCTCTTGTCAGCAGTAAGGTCATTGTCGGTAGTGAGGCTCTTGTCCGCAGTGAGGCTCTTGTCAGCAGTGAGGCTCTTGTCATTAGTATGGCTCTTGACATCCGTGAGGATTTTGTCTTCAGCGAGGTTCTTGGCAGCAGTGAGGCTCTTGTCAGCAGTGAGGCTCTTGTCATCAGTGAGGATATTGTCAGCGGTGAAGCTCTTGTCATCAGTGAGGTCATTTTCGGTAGTGAGGCTCTTGTCAGCAGTGAGGCTCTTGACATCCGTGAGGATTTTGTCTTCAGTGAGGTTCTTGGCAGCAGTGAGGCTCATGTCAGCAGTGAGGCTCTTGTCATCAGTGAGGCTCTTGACATCCGTCAGGATTTTGTCTTCAGTGAGGTTCTTGTCAGCAATGAGGCTCTTGACATTAGTGAGGATATTGTCTGCAGTGAGGTTCTTGGCAGCAGTGAAGCTCTTATCAGCAGTTAGGCTCTTGTCATCAGTGCAGATATTGTCAGCAGTGAAGCTCTTGTCCGCAGAAAGGCTCTTGTCAGTAGTGAGGCTTTTGTCAGCATTGAGGCTCTTGTCATCCGTGAGGATTTTGTCAGCAGTAAGGCTCTTTACATCAGTGAGGCTCTTGTCATCTGCAATGCTCTTGTCAGCAGTGAGGCTCTTGTCAGCAGTGAGGCTCTTGTCATCAGTGAGGCTCTTGTCAGCAGTCAGGCTATTGTCAGCAGTTAGGCTGTTTTGTCAGCAAGGCCCTTGTCAGTAGTGAGGCTCTTGTCAGCAGTGAGGCTGTTTTCGTCAGCAATGCGCTTGTCAGCAGTGAGGCCCTTGTCATCAGTGAGACTCGTGTCAGCAGTAAGGCTCTTATCATCAGAGAGATTGTTGTCGTAAGCAAGGCTCTTTTCATAAGTGAGGTTCGTATCATCATTGATACTCTTTCTTGTCAGCAGTGAGGCTCTTGTCAGCAGTGAGGATGTTATCATCAGTGAGGCTCTTGTCATTAGTGAGGCTGTTGTCATCAGTGAGATTCTTGTCAGCAGCGAAGCTCTTGTCATTAGTGAGCCTCTTGTTATCAGTGAGACTCTTGTCAGCAGCGAAGCTCTTGTCATCAGTGAGGCTCTTGTTATCAGTGAGGCTGTTGTCATCAGTGAGACTCTTTTCAGCAGCTTAGCTCTTGTCATTAGTGAGGCTCTTTTCATCATTGAGGCTGTTGTCAGCAGTACGGCTGTTGTCAGCAGTAAGGCTTTTGTCGTCAGCGATGAGGCTCTTGTCAGCAGTGAGTCTCTTGTCAGCAGTGAGGCTCTTGTCAGCATTGAGGCTCTTGTCAGCAGTGAGGCTCTTGTCAGCAGTGAGGCTTCTGTCATTAGTGAGGCTATTGTCATCAGTGAGACTCTTGTCAGCAGCGAAGCTCTTGTCATCATTGAGGCTGTTGTCATCAATGAGGCTGTTGTCATCAGTGAGATCTTGTCAGCAGCGAAGCTCTTGTCATAAGTGATGCTCTTGTCATCAGTGAGGCCGTTGTCAGCAGTAAGGCTGTTGTCAGCAGTAAGGCTTTTATCGTCAGCAAGGCTCTTGACAGCGGTGTGGCTCTTGTCAGCAGTGAGGCTTTTGTCAGCAGTAATGCTCTTTGCAGCAGTAAGGCTCTTGTCAGCAGTGAGGTTCTTGTCAGCAGTGAGGCCCTTGTCAGCAGTGAGACTCATGTCAGCTGTGTGGCTATTGTTGTCAGCAGTGAGGCTCGTTTTATCATTGAGCCCTTCGTCATCCGCGAGGCTCTTGACGTCAGCTAGGCTTTTGCCATCAGTAATTATCCTGTCTTACCCGAGGCTCTTGTAATCAAAAAGACCCATGCTGTATGTGAGGCCCTTGTCATTTGTAACGCTTTTGTCTTCTTTGAGGTCATTGTCATAAGCCAGACAATTGTCCGCGGTGAGGCGCGTATCGTCATTTAAGCTCTTGTCATCAGTTGTGAGGCCTTTGACATCAGTCAGGCCCTTGTCATCGGTGAGGTCCTTGTCTTCAGTTAGACATTTGACATCAGTGATGCCCTTCTCTTCAGCGAGGCTGTTGTCGTCAACAAGGCACTTTACATCAATGTGGCGCTTGTCCGCCGTCAGGCTTTTTTCTTCAGTGAGGCCATTGACATGAGTCAAGCTTTTGTCTTCAGTGAGGCCATTGACATGAGTCAGGCTTTTGTTTTCAGTGAGGCAATTGACATGAGTCAGGCTTTTGTCTTCAGTGAGGCAATTGACATGAGTCAGGCTTTTGTCTTCAGTGAGGCCATTGACATGAGTCAGGCTTTTGTCTTCAGTGAGGCCATTGACATGAGTCAGGCTTTTGTCTTCAGTGAGGCCATTGACATGAGTCAGGCTTTTGTCTTCAGTGAGGCCATTGACATGAGTCAAGCTTTTGTCTTCAGTGAGGCCATTGACATGAGTCAGTATTTTGTCTTCAGTGAGGCCATTGACATGAGTCAGGCTTTTGTCTTCAGTGAGGCCATTGACATGAGTCAGGCTTTTGTCTTCAGTGAGGCCATTGACATGAGTCAGTATTTTGTCTTCAGTGAGGCAATTGACATGAGTCAGGCTTTTGTCTTCAGTGAGGCCATTGACATGAGTCAGGCTTTTGTCTTCAGTGAGGCCATTGACATGAGTCAGGCTTTTGTCTTCAGTGAGGCCATTGACATGAGTCAGGCTTTTGTCTTCAGTGAGGCCATTGACATGAGTCAGGCTTTTGTCTTCAGTGAGGCCATTGACATGAGTCAGGCTTTTGTCTTCAGTGAGGCCATTGACATGAGTCAGGCTTTTGTCTTCAGTGAGGCCATTGACATGAGTCAGGCTTTTGTCTTCAGTGAGGCCATTGACATGAGTCAGGCTTTTGTCTTCAGTGAGGCCATTGACATGAGTCAGGCTTTTGTCTTCAGTGAGGCCATTGACATGAGTCAGGCTTTTGTCTTCAGTGAGGCCATTGACATGAGTCAGGATTTTGTCTTCAGTGAGGCAATTGACATGAGTCAGGCTTTTGTCTTCAGTGAGGCCATTGACATGAGTCAGGCTTTTGTCTTCAGTGAGGCCATTAACATGAGTCAAGCTTTTGTCTTCAGTGAGGCCATTGACATGAGTCAGGCTTTTGTCTTCAGTGAGGCCATTGACATGAGTCAAGCTTTTGTCTTCAGTGAGGCCATTGACATGAGTCAGGCTTTTGTCTTCAGTGAGGCCATTGACATGAGTCAGGCTTTTGTCTTCAGTGAGGCCATTGACATGAGTCAGGCTTTTGTCTTCAGTGAGGCCATTGACATGAGTCAAGCTTTTGTCTTCAGTGAGGCAATTGATATGAGTCAGGCTCTTGACTTAATTGAGGCTCTTGACATCAGTGAGGTTCTTGTCCTCATTTACGCTCTTCGGTGAGGCCCTTGTCATTAGTGATGTCCTTGTCTTCAGTTAGACACTTGGCATCAGTGAGGCTCTTATCTTCAGTGAGGGTATTTTCGTCAACAAGGCACTTTACATCAGTGATGTCCTTGTCCTCAGTCCGGCTCTTGTCTTCAGTGAGGCCCTTGACATTAGTCAGGCTCTTTTGTCCACCAGGATCTTGACATCAGGGAGACACTTTTCATTAGCGAGGCTCTTGTCATCAACCAGGCTCTTTACATCGAGACTTTTGTCATAGGCGAGGCTCTTGTCATCAACCAGGCTCTTGACATCAGTAATGCCCTTGTTAACAACGAGGCTCTTAGCATCAGGTAGACTCTTGGCATCGGTGAGACTCTTGGCATCAGTGATGCTCATGTCACGAGTAAGGCTCTTGTAATTAGTAAGACTCTTGGCATCAGTGATGCTCATGTCATCAGTAAAGCTATTGTGACTAGTGAGACTCTTTTCATCCGATAGCCACTTCTCAAGAAGTAACACGTGCTTAAGTGGACGAGCTGAAACTATAACATTGACATCACCACTAAGGGTAAGGCTATTTCTAGAGCTGTGACTGATCGCTGTATCTTCAGCTAACGTTTCCGCCATGGAGAGCCGGAACTATTTGAGGTAGATAATGCCAGTTCGGTTTAAAGGAATCATAATCAAGCGCGAAGAAGAAACAAGAACAAGTATCGTAATACATAAAGTAAATGTATTCTAGTTTTTTTTGTTTTGATTTACTTAAGAATTGTATGTATTATTTTTATTAAGAAGCTTATATCAAATATGTAAAGCTTGAATAAGGGATAAGGAAATGTGCCTTATTCCTTATTCGAATAAGAAACTAGGAAAAGGAACCAACGAACTCTCCATAATGATTATCACAGATTTATCACAATAACACGGTTGTTTAATGTTATTAGGAAGTTTCATGTCCATTGGGTCTAAGATGTGACTTCTAAATTGTTCACAAGGTTACACAATAGCTAAATAATGATGACTTATATCCCTCTGGTGGCCATGTTTATCAATGGACCAGAACGGTGGTCTGACCAGGTTTAAAACTGTGACTTCTGTTGTCCACAATTTTATTGTTGTAAACCGAGTGACCTAGTTTTCGAGCCCACGTGACACAGTTTGGATCTCCCAGAGACATAATCGAGTCGAATTTCTGACCAAGTTTCATGAAGATTTGGCAATGCATGTGGTCTCTATAAAGAATGTTCACACGGTAAATGCTGACGACCAATGACCGACGAAAGTTGATCACAACGGCAAATGATCAGCAGGTGGTGCACATGTGAGCGAAAAGGACTCCAATAGTTAAAGACGAGGAAACTTTAGTGAAAATGCCAGTGGAAATGCATACTTGCCTAATCAAGAAATGTTCGTTAAGTACATGCCAAATTGTAAGTGCTACATAAAAGGTATAGACTCACACAAATTTGCGTTTATTTAGCTCAAGCTATTTAAGGTTTATGATAGTATGTGACTGAATTAAATAACATTTATTGCAAAATAATGTTAACAAGAGCTGTGTTTGTGAAACACAATGCCTCCTTCTGCACTTTGAAGCCGCACATCAGCTTTATCCAATTGAAATCATCATGACGAAAATGCGGTCCATTTATATTTTTAAAAGTTACGGGCCTTTGACACTATCTGAAAGCGTTTCTGGAAAAAATCCTGAAAAGTGTTATTTTAAAGAGAAAATTCCTACATCCACGGCCCGTAACTTCACAAAAAAAATCAATGATTGGAACGAAACTCGAACTTGATCTGTATGTCATGCAGGTAGACTCACACACCAAAAATCAGGTAAATATCTGAAAGCGTTTAGGAAAAGAAATCCGGAAACGGAATTTCGGACGGACAGACGGACGGAGAGTGCGGCTGCTATATGCCAACCTATCAGAGGCATAACCTAATTAGGAATGCTATATTAATTGTTTCAACAAAAAATTCCATGTAATTAAATGTTTATTTTCTTCTTTACAACATCAATGAGTTGCGGGAACGCTGTGTTCATGAAGTGACCCTTGTCGTCGTATTTGTGGAGTTCCGACCCCAGACCCTCGGCCACCTGCTCCTGCTCGCCCCATGGTATGAAGGGGTCATCCGTCGACCCGAACTGGACCCTAAACTGCGTGTTCGCCTTTATCTTCTCCCATTCCCAAGGTCGGCTGTAGTAGCCGCTGGCCCTTTCGTTTGAGTCGCCAAGATCTGTAATAGTAGTATACATATAACTTATAAATAAATTCGAATCATGACGAACGAATATTCGAATATCGGTTTCAGTATTCGTTCCCATCCCTAATTATAACGGTTAGTATAAAACGATTAAATATATTTAAAATCTCTATACCAGATACAAAAGTATCACAATGAATACTGGTTGAACATCTAACATGAAGATTCAATGGTTTAGTGTATAAGGTGGCCACCAGGAGGTGTTGTGTTTGATCTTCTGAAATGGCTTGTTTTCAAGATCGTTTCAAATACACCAAGCACTGGTTCATGATGTATATGGAGTAAATTTTGTTCCTCACATTATGCACCGGAAACCATTTGCTTGACGCCGCCAGGTTGAAAAAAAAGTTCTTCGTTTAAACATTTGATAGGAGATCGAAAATAAAAGAGGAAATACCCACAAGGCTTCCCGGTATACAGTTTCCATTTTCATTTAATCCACAATTAAAGA
This sequence comes from Dreissena rostriformis, assembly GCA_007657795.1. NCBI lineage: Eukaryota > Metazoa > Mollusca > Bivalvia > Myida > Dreissenidae > Dreissena > Dreissena rostriformis. The sequence continues at coordinate 28,504 of VMBQ01005268.1, forward strand.
TACCAAAAAATAGGAAACCGAAACCAAGGGTTTTAATGTTCGTATCTACCTCATGCATGGTGTACTACGAGTTTATTTATAGCGCATTTAGTACCGAAACCATGCTTTTTTATCTAGTGTTAATGGGACAGTTTCATATTTGTTTATGATGTGATTTTCTAAAACAGAGTTATGTTCAATTTTCTTTTTACATTTCAGGGTAAGAAGAGGGTATTGGGTGCATTTGTCAAACTTGTTTTCGTCGGAAAAACAGTTTATGTTGAAACAAGCCACTGCGATTTTTTTCCTACTTTATAAAGTACCCGTAAAGGGCACTTTTCCATTCGAGGAAAAAATACAAAATTCGCCATTGCTTCCGAAAAATTCCCGAACGGAAAAAATGGTGCATTAATTGCGTTCCAAAAGCGGCTGCGCACTATCTGCAAGTGAACAAACAAGAGCACCGCATAGCGGGTGCCAACGCTCGGCTGTGGGTGCTTGGATTTTTTTTGAATGTTTTTTTTTTACATTTGACCCTAAAGGTCATCATTGACCTTGACCTTTTCACCACTCAAAATGTGCAGGTCGATGAGATACACATTAAAAAAAAGTTGTTGTGAACTTTGACCTTGAAGGATGACATTGACCTTTAAACACTCAAAATGTGCAGCTCCATGAGATACACATGCATGCTAAATATCAAGTTGCTATCTTCAATATTGCAAAAGTTATGGCCAATGTTAAAGTTTTCGGACGACGACGCGGACGGCGGAAGACAAGAGGGCTATGACAGTACCACGGGTTTTCTTCGAAAACAGCCGAGCTAATAAAATGAGGACTGAAACTGAACATTTCAGCAAAAAAGGCGTGTAACATAATATTTAAATGGGTTTGTGTAATTAAGTACCAAGCAATTTAAAATACTCATAATTCCCAACCTGAAGATTTCACGACTCGAATTTCCCTGATTTAAGGCTTTTTAGCGCTAAGTTTTCCAATTTGGTAACGGTACTTCTCCCAATTGGAAACAAAATCGCTGAGCCAACAAACAGTTTTGAGAGATTCTTCCATTTCTTATTTTACAATTCTTTTTTAAGATATGCTTTCCCTGAAAATTGCCCATTTAAAAATAAAATTAGCTTGCTAAATGTCTGTATTATTTCGTCTGCATATGAGACGGTTGGATTTGGCCTACAGTCGTGTTGTCAATTTACATACATTTGTCGATTTGAATTTGTACACAAGATGACAGACAGACAGACAGACAGACAGACGGACGGACGGACGGACGGACGGACGGACGGACAGACAGACAGACAGACAGACATGTTGTACCAAAAGTCAACTCTTATTCAATCATAAGTGATGATCGATGTGGAGTTACTTATTTATTTATGCATCTATATGCATAAATAATAATCATTTGCTTAAGTGTTTAAGAAGCATATGCACGCTTTTTTCTCATAAATAATAACTATTGACACATCCGTTAGATAGTTTCATGGTTTTCTCGAATAGCGGAAGGAGAAAATTATTCAAAGATGAAGGCGACGTCGAGATGGCCCTGAAGCGTTAACAAGGCACACCAACTGTCGAAGATTTGACCCGGTGACCTATAGTTGTTTGCCCTACATGACCCAGTTTCGAACATGACCTTATACTGTCAAGATTGGAATTATTACCATGTTTTATAACGATTGATTCATAAATGTGTCTTGAGCAGCGGAAATATGCGTTTTTTTCTCTCTAAGATTTGACCTAATTTGACCTTTTACCCCAAATGACCAAGATTATATCTTGGTCTAGATATTCTCAAGATAAACATTCTGACCGAATGTTATCGAGATTAAGTCATACATGAGCCTTCTATAGTGGTTACAAAGTTTTTTTTTCAAATTTGACATGGTCATCTAGTTGTTGGACATGCGTGAATCTGATTTAAACCTTGCCTGGTATTGTCAAGATTAACATTCTGACAAAGTTTTGTTAAGATTGAGTCGTTCATGTGACATCTAAAGCGGGAACACGTTTCTTTTAGTTGATCGCTTGCAACAAATGTGACCCAAATTCGAATTCGGCCTAGATTTTGTAAAGATGAACATTCTAACCAAGTTTCATCAAACATTTGCAAAAAAATGAGGTAGACTCGTTAGGAGCTTTAAGTTGACGCGACGCACGACGCAGGGACGGGTGCCGGGCCGGACACAAACTGGTCACATAAGCTCGCCTTGAGCACTTTGTATTTAGTTGAGCTACATGTAACACAACTCAAAGTGGGAGGAAACACGGTAAAGTGAAAGTGAATTCCACATCACCTAACGGTATTCGCAATCACTCCTATGACGGAAGAGTTTCATAATCAATTTTTTTACTAAAACAACAACAACAAAATTAAAAACTTATGAAAGTGAACATATTTCAAACTAACCGCTCACACACGCGGAAACTACGATGATGCCTTTCACTGGGTACTGCTCGGCGAAGCGCATGGCTGCCTCCGCACCGGAACTGTGTCCGATAATGATGGTCTCCTCGCCGCAGTGCATGTCGTCACGCATGAACGGTAGCCATATCGTCTCCCTAGCGACCACCGGGTCCGGCATGTTACGTAGATCGCAAGTGACGTCCGGAAGTTGATCCAACTTGCGTTTCGCCCAACCGTACCAGTTAGCTCGAGTGACGTCGCCCGAGCCATTCCCGGGAATTATAACGATATGTGGCATGTCCTGTGGAAACACAATAGACCAGTTTCACGAGCATGATATTAACATTACTCTTATTCACAGGCTTTTTGTTTGCCCGCCCAACTTGTATATACTCGAAAAATACTGAAGCCATGGGAATTGTTATATCATGTTTGTTTGTTGGTGTTAGTGATGTTTCCGAGTATGCTTATTAATGCAATTCTTAACATCAACAGGCATACCGGTAGAGCCAACAGATGCTATCCAAAACCGATTTGATCTCTAATGTAGTCGTAACCTTAAACCTACAAACATGAGTCAATGTCGCCGTGTCGTAGTGGATATGTTGTCCGCCTAGCGATCGGGAGGTCACGGGTAAGATCCACAAAGTGGGAGCGTTTTTTAGATCTCCCCCCAAAGACACCAAGTACTGGTTTCAGTCCCAGGAAACGGACTCGAGAGCGCTTCAAATAAGCCTTAGGCTTTCGATGAAATCGAGCTAAAATAAATAGGTTAAAACTAAACATGATTCATACGGAGACACGGTGTCATGGTGAGACTAACATTTGTGTAAAATCTTCAAATGGGCTTCACATTAACAAATTACATGTATGCAGAAGCAAAAAGCCAAGTTCGAGCTATGGTTAATTAGTATGAAAGAGACCTTGGATCTACAGATTTGATCCCTCCGGTTGAACTTTAGTCTTATATTAATATAGGAAAAAGTGCGAACCATTTCATTGAAAAAAAAAATCCTTCAATCCTTGACCACAAGTTGTGCCAAGCGACAGATACCATTACATGTGACATTGATCAATCAGATATAGACCAGATTCAATTGGCTATTCGTGTTTCTAATTTTAATAAGGATAACATTTGTACCGGATACTTAAAAAACCCACGACAAGTTTAAGCACAGACAAGCAAAAGTGTGACCTTTGACCTGTAGATGTAACCATGAAATTTGACTTACGGATCAGATTAACGGGCCCGTCATACAAGTACAATGCAGCGCAGACATGAGTTTTTTAATACCACTCCATCCATGGCCAAGTTTATTTTGTGGCTAAGCAAATACTTTGTGATGAAAGAGCAATTAATCATTGAGATAATATAAAAAGGCAACACCTCCTTAAAAATCATCACACTTCAATGACTCGACAGTATGCGCATGCCACTTGAAACGCATTCTTTGTTGTTTCTGATTGATTTTGAAGATTTGTCAATTAAAAGACAGGCGAGCAGGTCTAAATCGGTTGCTTCTCCCTTTAATTATTGCAACACTAATTTTATAGATTTACATTCAGTTAAATGCCATAAAACTCGTGTCTAATGTAACTTACAATTGTTGAACATAACAAACGGTCAAACATTCATAATATACAATTATTTCACGTATACAATTATGAAAATGCTAAATTATTACACACATGATAGTTTGAAATATGCACTATGTAAGAGACAAATCTGAATTATTTATAATTGGTAAATAAAGATAAATATCCATTTTGCATTCAATTAATTTAGAGATCTAATTCTTTATTTGTATGTTGTTTTTTTTCTGAATTAAAAATTTCCAATTTATTTTCTTCTATAACACTTTAAACGTGATTCAGCTGTTCACGCTCAAGAAGTCAAAAAGACTTTTATTTCTTGGATTATTATTTTGAAAAAATATTTTAAACAATATTTAATAACAGAGAAAATCATTATTGTAAATTAATGATTGTTGATTTTCCTCATTGAACGACCACGTGCTTTGCGCTTTTTCTTTACATTGCGCATGCGCATTTACGCATAGCTGGATTGTGGGAGTCTTCATTGGCAAATTGTCCGCCATGATGAAAAACTAGAAAATTTGGAGAAATTTACGAAATTTACAAGCGAACTGTGTATTCATTACGGAATATATCGGTAAAATAAAGACCCAGTACAAATGTTGGTCCACTAAACTATCGTTAGATAAAGTTTAGAGTCATTTTGTGACTCATGACTCCGTTACTTTGCGAAAATTCTTTTGAGTGACCAGTTTTATTTGCACAAAGCGGGTCATTCAAGATGAGCAAGGTAACTTTCCGTGCCAGGGCGCTGGACGCCTCACGGCGAATGCCAGTGTTCAAAGCAGATGACATACCAGATCTTCCAGATTTTGCAACCATCAACAGATCGGTGCCACAAATGCCGACAGGGATGGAAAAAGAGGAAGAAACGGTACGTCGTCGATTATTCAAGTCTAGGCAAAGATGGCCGCCATATTGAATTTTAGGCGCGGCTTTTACGCATTTTCACATTAATCAAATATATTGGGGTTTGAGCAGATTTGAACCCAGCCATCAGTCAAACGCAATATTTTGTCAATATTCAATGGTTTAAAACCTAAAATACACGATTCATTTATCTAATAAGAGTTTTTCTAAAAATAACCTTTCCAGTCACGTGACATGCGCGAAGGGAGATAATAATGAAAGCGAAAGCACATACATGTATAACCGTATGTTTGTAAATACATGCACATTAAATTGAAAACATACCAGTAACCTTAATGTAGGCTTATATCCTACATTAAGTCTTATCTAGCCTACTCGTTTATTACAGTCAAGTTACCATTACCAGATCATTACCCATAGTAGTTGCAATAATTCAACTCTCAGCTTTATAACCCAGGGTTGCTGAGAGTTGCAATGCGCTGCCTCTTGTTCATGGGTGCAAAATTTAATCAACAATGCAAGGGAACACTGAAACTGCAAGAAATTATCAAAGTTTACCTGTCTAAACCACAAACTCATCCAAATGGTACCATTAAAGCAAGAAATAATTGCTTTCATTGACTTCATTTTTCTTTCGTCACTCTATCCACCACAGTGTTTTTTTTGCATGAAATATTCGGCGTTATTCGGCCCCATTCCCCTCCAGAAAGAGTATATATTTTCCCCCATTTGTAAAAAAATCCCCTCTAAAAGTTAAAAAAAAAATTAAAAAAAATATATATTATTTTTTTTTGAAAGAAGTGTCTAATGATAACTATATCTCGATGATTTTATTTCATAAACAACTAACAAAGTATATGAACTTTGAACATGTTATATGTTGATGAAAAAAGAGTTGGAATAATGTTTTTCTCTTATGTATGGTGAATTATAGTGTTAAAACTTGATTTTGTACTGTTACTTGCAAAGCATTGAAATTTCCCCTTTTTCCCCTTTTACGCGCAAATTTTCCCCCCCTCAGGGGACCCGACCCCTTTCCCCCAAAACTGAAAAAAAACACTG
>VMBQ01005268.1:50612-69452 GCA_007657795.1 Dreissena rostriformis
GCACTTTTGTGTCCGGAGCCATATCTTGGAAAGGCTTTGGCGGATTTCATTGAAACTTGGTATGAGTATATATATGGATAAGACGATGATGCACGCCAAATGGCATTGTACACCATCTGTTAATAATGGAGTAATGGCCCTTTGTATCTTGAAAAAATGCTTTTTACTATAGACACTTTTGTGTCTGGAGCCATATCTTGGAAGTGCTTTGGCGGATTTCATTGAAACTTCTTGGTATGAGTATATATATGGCTAAGACAATGATGCACGCCAAATGGCATTGTACACCATCTGTTAATAATGGAGTTATGGCCCTATGTATCTTGAAAAAATGCTTTTTACTATAGGCACTTTTGTGTCCGGAGCCATATCTTGGAAGTGCTTTGGCAGATTTCATAGAAACTTGGTATGAGTATATATATGGATAAGACGATGATGCAAGCCAAATGGCATTGTACACCATCTGTTAATAACGGAGTAATGGCCCTTTGTATCGTAGTATGTTCATCTATCCGATTTGCACCCATCCTTAAACAAAATATATGTTGCGGGGGATATCAATTCTACGAATTTGCTTGTATTATTTTGGATTTTTCCGAGAAAGGACAATTAGTTTAGATTAACCAACTTTTTGTACAGTTCCTAACAATGGCGTACACGTGGTATAAACTTCGGGCCGTTTGCGATCTAAATCGCGACCGAATAGTGTAAAACAATATCGTTGTTGACCACTCGCGATTTTTTTTTTCTTTTTTTTTTGATAAAATTTGCAGTTGGGGGTTAATTGACACGGTTGGTCGGGTAACCGGAAACAAACATGTTTTTTTATTACACCTAATGTTCACTACTTACAGTTATACAACAAGAAGCTTTTTTGCAGAAAATGTTTGTTAAAATAGCTGATTGAAGGACAGCTGGAAATACTACAAACACTTCAGTAGCCATGTTTGCAATGTATTTAATCCCAAGCCTTTGTTTGCAGATACCAATTAGAAGACTATGATGGCACTATGCTGACAGAGGCAGAGTCTATACGGCACAAGTTACCTCCTTTTGTCTCACCATACACCTGGAAAGACTGGAATACTGGAGTAAGTTCAGTTGCTCAAGTGAATGCTGGCTGTTCAATATTATGGTATTTTCCAGACCATTGTGGGAAAATGACGTGCAGCACATGGTATTTTAAAAAAGAACATAAATTAAAATTATATGTATTGAACGTTTTTATGAATAATTATAAATAAATCTTACAACATGTTAGAATAAACATTTGCTTATACAATTAGTCTCACTTGTTTGAATTGTGTATATTCAGACAGGAACATCATGCGATAACAAGTGTGGTTATAAAATGCACCAAACATTCGGAAGCAATTTTTTTTTTTTTTTTTTAATTTTTATAATCTAAAGGAACTATTGTATAGTGCATCAGAATAGTCATTCATGCAACACACAAACTATTATCATATATTTTTTTCCTTCTAGGAGGAGGTGGTAGTCAAACAGAAGAAGCGGGAATACCGCAAGAGGAAGCACAAAACATCTGTATCCCAGTCGTCTAACATGAATTCCAATGCTCAACCATTGTACGCCAATACCGATATGGGAATGCTGCAATCTGATCTCTTTAGCTCCGAGGATGAAGCTTTCTCACCGGTTTGTACTATCTTTTGGCAACCGTTGAATAGATCTTGCTGTTGGTCCTCAGCTGTAAATATCTGGGCAACACGAAGCAGAGCAATACAGACCATTGATTTTGTGACTCTTGAAGATAATATATTGTTCTTAATTCATATTAACCACTTTATGTTTTATTTTACTGATATAAAAAATATATCTAGAATATAGTGAATATTTCTCTGACACATTGTTTCAAAATTAAATTATTAATTGTTTTCACAAGTTTGCTTGTAAATGTTGATAGGTAAACTAATTTCTTAAAATTGAAACAATTGGTTTTCTTTTAACTAGTCTTCAATGGTTTTAAGTCATTCAATTGAGCAAATCATAGTAAATTGATAAATGTCCACATTGTACGACTATTTCTGTGCGACCAAATAACAAGGCGCAAGTGTCTCGTCTGACTTGTAGTTAGTTTTAAGACTTGTACAATGAAATGTGCTACAGACAATATTGCGTGCTTTTGAATACAAAGGCTGAAAATCATTAGAATTATACCAGTTTATTATATTGCATGTATGATCAATTTGTTCGTATCCCTCTTCAAGTTATGTTAATTTTTTGTCAGATGTCTCCTTCTGACCAAGAAGATGAAAACGATCCAGATGGTATCTACGCCTTCAAGAGAAAGAAGAACTGTAGCTACTATGCGGTAGGTTTTGAAACTAAAAAAAAAAGTGATTTCAAATAGCTTGACTATTTCCTTTAATAAATGTCTTGTAGACTGAATTACATTTCACGGGTCCTTGTCTGTCGAGCAACTATATTTTTAACACTGATTAACTTGTTGTTTTGAACTTCTCTTACTAAAGTTAGGTACTAATTTGATTTTTTTGGAATGAGATACTTAAAAAAAAAGGATAAAATTCATTCAAATTCTATATGGTGATACTATGGAAAAAAAATGCAGCAAGTTCTGTAAAGTTTATAAGATAACACTGAACTATTGTGAATTTATTGAACATATAATATGAACCGTAATATCTGTTTGACTGGTAGTCCAGCATAAAGAATAAGTTCCCATTTTTAAACCATGGTGCATGGCTTTGAATTGCTAAAAGTAACAATAATATGAATGTGTGTTTGCATATTGGTGTTATATTTTACAGCCTATACTCGATCGCCTTGGTAACTGGCCATGGTGCAGTCCAGACGATGGTGGTATTGGGGACAAGCGGTTCCGCTACTCCCTGACATCATTGTCCCAACCTCAAAGATGTATCGGCTTTGCACGCAGAAGAGTCGGTAGAGGTGGCAGGTATGACACTGACACTACACTGACAAATGAGTACATATTACTAGAATATGATCTACGCTCTGAGAAAATGGGGCCTAATGCATGTGCATAAAGTGTCGTCCCAGATAAGCCTGTGCTGTCTGCACTGGCTTATCAGGGACGACACTTTTCGCTTTTATGGATTTTTTTGTTAAAAGGAATTCTTCTTTATGAAAATCCAGTTTAGACGGTAAGTGTTGTCCCTGATTATTCTGGGATGATATTTTACGCTCGTGCATTGATCTATCTTTTCCCAGAGCGGGGCTCATATGATTTTAAGCAGCTAAGATATGCTATTGTTCTGATGCATGTTTACTGGGTATTGTGTCAGTAAGAATTGTTGCAGATGTCTATTGGATTTATAAATATATTTGCCTGTTAGTGACCAGGGCTCGACATTAAGGCACCTCCGAACGACATTCACTGCCTGTACCTAGGTCCGGGCTAGCCAATGTCCCAGGAACATGTCCGACCGGTCGTGTGCATTCTGGGCGGGATAATGTGTTCCCACATGTCCGACATAAACATTCAAGGGCTGATTGAAATTCGTAGACCGTGGGCCCAAAATGTCCAATAAAATATGTTCAGGTTTTCCCATTGAATTAAAATTAATTATCGAATTTCCGCGGACTATGCACTTTTGAAATATGATCGTAATCGCCCATTATTTTTCTCCCGCTTTTGATTGGTCCAAAATTATCACGGTGAAAATCGGGATTATCCGCCTGTGTTTGATGCAGAATTTTCTTCCGTAAGTAACCAAATAAAAATCGGTGTGTCCCTTCATCTTGGCGGCAAGTTAAAATGTGTATGCGTCAATCCGGGTTCAGTACATCTGACCTTCACTTGACCGAGTCAAATTCACGAGTCGGCCGTGAGCACTAATTTTTTTCACACATTTAAATTTTCTGTATAATCCGATATTCATTACTTAATCCAGTTTGGTCCAGATTTTGTGCCTTCCTTGTACATTACATTCACGCTTGTGTAGTGCGACAAACAACAACCCCACTTGCCTAACATGAAAGACATGATGCCATCTGTCAATCACATTCTTGGTAATTATATCAGCCAATAAGCGCTCAGGCAACCAAATACACGCGTCCCTACATGAAGGTGTATACAATTACTGTAAATGTCACAAATTAATACTGACCTATCTCAACGACCGTAGCGCTGTAGATACAGCGTAAACGACATGCTTTTAATGCAGAGAAAAAGTCTCCACAATCTAGAAAATGCAACACCGATTTTTAAATGCGCTACAAAGTTTTTATTCATCAATCAAATTATAAAGCCCATGCTTTCCTCGAGGATTATATAAAAAAACTGCATTTTATAAGTTTTTTTTTTGAAGTCAAACACCAAACGCTTTTTAACAGACCATATCTCGAAATAGATTCGGAACGTATTTTTATCGAGAAAACACGTCAGTACCTATTTTTTTCCTATGATTATAAGTGTTTTGATATTACTTGGGTCAGGGCACATGAAAGATTGGTCAGGGCTAGTAGGTTCTGCATTTACTAGCCCGAACGGGCTAGTTGAAAAAAAAGTTAGTGTCGAGGCCTGGTGACATGTATTTTTGTTGGAACATGGCCCAATGATGTGAACAAAAATATGAGATTGGGGCAGTCTAGTTCTTGTACTAAGTCTTGAGCTTTAAATCTTTTAATCTCAAAATTTTCTCTTCATTTTTCCATCCTGATTTCTATCTGTACTAAAACCCTCTTGTGTCATTACCCCACCCGTCTTATTTCTGCCTTTACTTGGTACAGAACATGACTAGCAGTGCGATCTGTGACCATGATTATGAGAGCTGAGGGCACAATGTTCATTTTATCAATATTTCAATTTCAAGAATATTGAAAGTGATTTTAATGCATTAGTTTTTTTACAATTTTAGGAAAGAACAGTCATGTGAATGGGACAGAATCTTTAAGTTTACCTTAAGCAGTATGTTCTTCAATATGTCTGCACATTCTATGATCTGTTGAGCACATTTATACAACTCAAGCATCAGAGCAGTTCATAAAAATAAACATCAAAAAACAATCGTTAAGTATTTAACCTGAAGTTAAGAAGTAAAAGCTGTTGCATTTGTTATAATTATTGCAAATCAATGTTTCACTGTTTGCCATTACAGAATATTGTTAGATCGAGGGTATTCTCCATGGGATGATGGTTTACAGCAAGCAGATCTCTCAGGGTCAGGCTCATATTCAGGGGCCATAGGCGACTATGTAACATATATTAAAGACTCAAAAATGTAAGTATGCTTAAATTGTACAATTGTTTTCCTGTTATCATATTATACTTTATCTCAACATCGTCATCTTTCAAAATATTGTTGGTAGGCATTGTTAAAATGTTTTTTTATGTAGATCCCAAATATGAAGCTTAAGTATGCTATTTTCATTATGTGGGTCATAGTTTTGTTCACGTTTTTTAAGCCGTTTCTTTTCAGCTCCTTACATTCAATTAAATGTCCCTCTGGCCTCTGCTACAGTAATTTATGAAAACATTTTTGTATATCAAGTTTGATCATCAGTCAAGTAGCCTTTAGCAATCTTGACCTCTGCCGAAAGATTTTTTCAAAAGATTGTTCAGGGCGCGTATTCACCAACCCATTCGTAGACTTAAGAACACTGAATAGTCTTAGACTTAATAAAAATTGCTCAGATAATAAATAATGACATAGTTAAATTTGTTTGATACAACACAAGACTTGACTTATAAGTATTTATAGTACATAACAGTTTTAAGAATATTCTTTCTTTTTAGACTTATGGGAAAGTATCAATTGGTGAATACGGGCTTAGGACTTAGAGAGGCATACCTGTTTTAAAAAGAGCTCTTTCAGACGGTTGCATATCCATTTCAGATCTCATTTCCGGCCACATTCACCCCCGCCAGACATGGACACTGGCTTCCACATCGGTTCCAATTCATTCGCGTCTCAAGACACTGACTTTAGTATGGACTATTTCACCTCCCATCAGGAGCAACTGCTTCAGATGCAGCGTGAACAGCAGGAGCAGTTGCTCCGACACCAAACGTGTGATCTCGATATCTCATTGGTCGGCTTGGAACATTCCTTCTCATCCCAACCCACCTCTCGTTTCACGCTGGACACTGCCAGTGCCAAGTTTGCTGTATCAGCTGTCATGAACACTGTTCAAGTGCAACAGCAACAAAGTGCTACGTCCACGGCGGCAATCAATGGTGCTAGCTCAATAGCAACCACAACTGTGAACCTTCTAAATGGACCAATAACTACAATTACAGATAGTATGTGCTTTTCCGTGTATGTAGAGATGTACTAAGAGATAATTGGTATATTTTATTTCAAGGGCACCATTGGAATATTTTGTCTCCTTCGGGATTCTTTCAGTTTTGATGTACGTAAGTGGAACATAAGTTAAGTTGGAATCTTATTTTGTGAAAAACAAAATAAAGGTGATCTTTAATCATAATGTAATCACTTTGAAAATGAACATTATTGGTATACAGACTTTTCCGCATCTTCACACTTTTTTATGTGAAAAGTTAACATGATATATTTGTTTCTTGCATATTTATAAGGTATGGAAGCAAACTAATTTAACTCTATCATTAATGAATCCTGAAATATCTTGATTTTGGCTATATGCACAGACTAAAGGGTTTCTTGTTAAAACGTATCTTAGATACAATTCTAAGATAAATACAAAGTTCAGTGATTGTGGGAGGTCTCAAGTAAGTGTTGAAGTGAGTTCAATTGTGTTGAATTTTCAGACCAAGGTCTTTCAACGTCCCCGGCGGCAGACATCCTGCAGCTCAATCTCCCGCTGAACAACAACAACCACCATCACGTGCCCTCGTCACTCGTCACGTCCATTACCTCATACGCCATTCAGCCTCTCCTCAACTCTAGTCCTTCCTGCCAGGCTGCAAGCTCCTCCCCCATGTCTTCGGCATTGTCCACTGCGTCGGCCGTTAGCACCGTGTTGACGTCCATTAACAATCTGGCGGGCAAGAACAGTCTCACCGCTGCCAACCTGTATCGCTTTGCTGCCTCGCAGAATACAGTTCTGCAGACAGCTATCAAGTAAGGGACAGTTTTTGTTGGTTGTTATGTACTCCTGAGACTGTTGGCTGTTTATCCAATTTTGTTTATATATCAAATTATAATCAAGTCATTCTGATGATTTGCCCAGTGAACAGTTGATATATATTATCACCTGAGAATAACATGCTTATATTCATGACCTATTTGTGGTCACCATTCTTTCTTTCGTTGCCCCCATTTATGCTGTGAGCACTTATGAAGTTGGTGAATTGCCCAATGTTCCTATAACTTGGTCATAACATTTTTTTCCTCAGTAAAAAACAGGATATATAAAATTGTTTGTACCTAGAGATTAGTACAATTCCAACTAAGGTCAATTAAGAGGAACTGTTTATCAGGTTGTAAAAGCTGTATAATTATCATCTTTTCCAGACAAAATCATGTAGATTCCAAAGATTTAAACAACCACACGATAGAAACAGTCCTCCCCATGGACGTGACATGAAGGAATGGAGCAACGGACTAGAATCAGTCTTGCGTCTCTACGAAAATCAGTGTACAGAATGGAATTGTGGAAGTATTGTTTACTTGTACAGAATTGTCAAGAGAACGGAGCAGTGTGCTTTGTTGTTCTCAACCGTCCATGTTTTAGTAATTACGAGCCCCGGTTCAAACAGGCTGTCAAACAGTGTGTTCTTGAGAAAATGTGTAGCAAATTGAGCTTTGAGTAAGTGAGATTAATAACTGTATTAAGTTGTATCCAAACATCTCATTCTGAAATGAATTTTCAAAAGTAAAGCATATTTATGGTAAAAATATCCAAAGTTAATTTAAAGTGGTAAGCAATCATTTTTTAAAGTGTGGCAAATGTTAAAGAAGCTTTCCATGCTTTCTTTGATCATTTTGGAATTATTACCCACCAAAAAATAGGTACTTTAAACAATGTCCATGCTTTCAAAGATGAGTATGAAGTTATCACCAGATAGAATCATGATTAACGGAACAATTTATTGTTGACTCCGTTTCTTTTCTTCGTTTAAATAATTAATATATTAAAAGAAAAGCAATGTGTACAATGTCTCTTGTTTTTTAAATGACTCTTAATCAAAAGTGAGGCAATTGTCATACCAGAACTTGTTACTGAATAATTGGGTACTAAGCTTGTATGAAAGTATGATTAAATGTATTGTGTGTGTTTTTTTATTAGCTTGGCTGTTTTCGAAGAAAACCCAAGGTATTGTCATAGCCCTCTCGTCTTCCGCGTCGTGGTCGTCGTCGTCGTCCGAAAACTTTAACATCGGCCATAACTTTTGCAATATTGAAGATAGCAACTTGATATTTGGCATGCATGTGTATCTCATGGAGCTGCACATTTTGAGTGGTCAAAGGTCAAGGTCAAAGGTCAAAAAAACTTTATTTTTTTTATGTCCCCCAGCCCCAGTCTATACTGGGGGACATATTGTTTTGTCCCGTTTGTTTGTTTGTTGGTTTGCACAAACTTAAACATTTGCCATAACTTTTGCAATATTAATGATAGCAACTTTATCTTTGACATGCATGTGTATCTCATGGAGCTGCACATTTTGAGTGGTGAAAGGTCAAGGTAATCCTTCAAGGTCAAAGGTCAAAATTATGGGTCAAAATCGCTCAAAAGGGGACATAGTGTTTCACAAACACATCACTTGTTTTTTTTGTTTTTTTTTTTTCATGTGTATCTCGTCGACCTGCACATTTTGAGTGGTGAAAAGGTCAAGGTCATTGATGACCTTCAAGGTCAAAGGTAAAAAAAAACAAAATCCAAGCACCCACAGCTAAGCGTTGGCATCCGCTATGCGGTGCTCTTGTTATAAGAAAACAATACAACCAAAGTCTTTCATGATTTTTATACTTTCATGATGTGTCGATGTAATCATGATTATTACACATTGTCATTTCTTTCACCTTGACTATTCTCTCTATATAAGTTTGTATTTTTGCCTACCAACAACTTCATTATTGCCTTCTATTATATTATGTGAAAATTGGCAGGATTGCATGTTCCTTCATCAAATTTGACACTAACAATTATTTATAGTAATTATTTTGTAATTATGCACTCAAGCTTTTTTAAATGTTTAATCTGCAACCTGTAAAATCTTCTCAATTACAGTCAGTTGAGACATATAATTTTAATATTCAAATTAAGATGTAACTATTTGTGAAACTTGTTTTGTAAAATATTAAGTAATTTTGCATGCATATCACTTTATCCACTGCTGTATTCGTCCCAATATTGTTTTTGGCTAGCACATTCAGCATTTCCAATGCAATGTCCCCAAATCTATGATGCAACTGTGTAACTAAAACTTATTAACTAACATGTAATGTGTGCATGTGTACAATTTAGTGTTGTTCTATAAGCAATCAAACTTGGAAAGCTGTTAATACGTCTTATTCCATCATCGTTCTTATTCCATTCTTATTCCATCATCGTCAACAATGAACTACCTCTGTATAATGCGATTTGTACTGTGTTGTAGCGGATTTGCCCATTACCTGAATATTGTTGTTGTTTTGCTTTGCGTGTAGGACATGAGGCATCAGGGGCTATCCTTGGGCTATTATGACTATCTCTTTAATTTTTGTTTGTGCTCTTGCTTTGTTTATGAAAAAGGAATTTTAAGATTCAGTTTTCCAAGTGATTAAGGCATATAAAAGTAACAATCTACTGTTAAATATTTCATATGTTTCCAAATATTTATCGGTTGTAATTAAGGTTTAAAAAGCAAAGAGAAATCTGAAAGCAATTATCAATATTAACATAATAAGATAATGATTGCTGAAAATTTAACTCTGAATAAAAAAAAATTAGTTGTACATTTTGTAGTTAGGTTGAATAGATCTTTTATCTATTGACATGAAACTTGGTGATTGTTTTTAGCTATTGATAACTATTGATAAACTTTTTGAATTCATTTAATTTATTTGTGATGTTGGAGATGATGTGTATGTGCTCAGTCGTTGTCTTCACTTTTTTGTTAAGTACCTAAATGTTCCAGGTCTAGTGTTATTATGCCCCCCCTTGGAAGAAGAGCGGGTATATTGTTTTGCACATGTCGTTCGGTATCTGTCGGTCCGTCCACCAAATGGTTTTAGGATGATAAGATAAGAACGCTTCGGCCTGGGATCACGAAAGTTCATAGGGACATTGGTCATGACTGGCAGATGACCCCTATTGATTTTCATGTCACTGGGTTAAAGGTCAAGGTCACTGTCACAATAAGTGTGAAAATCAAGGCCCTGTTTGGAGGGCATAAGTCACCGACCGCGGTGCTCTTGTTTAATTTAGTGACTTGTTTGTATATGTACCACATATTGTGTTCACATTATCAACAGAACACTAAAGTGATTAAGTGAATTGTTGAAATGCCTTTCTTGTTACATGTACTACATACAGATAAATACTCGTTTTTTGGTTGTATAATTTCTTGTACCTTGTATGTGCACGTATACATAGATTCTTATATAGAGCTGAAAAATTCATACTTATATTTATGCCCCCCTTCGAAGAAGAGGGGGTATATTGCTTTGCACATGTCGGTCCGTCCACCAGATGGTTTCCGGATGATAACTCAAGAACGCTTAGGCCTAGGATCATGAAACTTCATAGGTACATTGATCATGACTGGGCAGTGGCAGATGACCTCTATTGATTTTGAGGTCACTAGGTCAAAGGTCACAGGTCAAGGTCACAGTGACTGGAAATAGGAAAATGGTTTCCGGATGATAACTCAAGAACGCTTACGCCTGGGATCATGAAACTTCATAGGGACATTGGTCATGACCGGCAGATGACCCCTATTGATTTTCAGGTCACTAGGTCAAAGGTCAAGGTCACAGTGACCTGAAGCAGTAAAATGGTTTCCGGATGATAACTCAAGAACGCTTAGGCCTGGGATCACGAAACTTCATAGGGACATTGGTCATGACCGGCAGATGACCCCTATTGATTTTCAGGTTAAAGGTCAAGGTCACAGTGACCTGAAGCAGTAAAATGGTTTCCGGATGATAATTCAAGAAAGCTTAGGCCTGGGATCACGAAACTTCATAGGGACATTGGTCATGACTGGCAGGTGACCTCTATTGATTTATAGGTCACTACGTAAAAGGTCAAGGTCACATTGACCTGAAGCAGTAAAATGGTTTCTGGATGATAACTCAAGAACTCTTAGGCCTGGGATCACGAAACTTCATAGGGACATTGGTCATCACGGGCAGATGACCCCTATTGATTATCTGGTCACTAGGTCAAAGGTCAAGGTCACGATGACTCGACACAGTAAAATGGTTTCTGGACATCACCACCACCACCGTTCACAGTGACAAAAAACGTATTCACACAATGGCTGCCACTACAACTGACAGCCCATATAGGGGGCATGCATGTTTTACAAACAGCCCTTGTTGGTTTAATAGTCACTTTAATTAAAAATATTATATTCCATGCATGTTTAACCAACCCTCAGTCAATGCTGTAATATATTACTGCAGGTTGTTGAGGTTTGATTAACGCATTTTATGTTTGAGATGTGGACTTTTCGGTGAGGTTAATACATTTTCCAGTTATGTGAATTAAAAAGTTCGCAGTAACTATTTAATTTTGGCTGAAAATAGGCTCAACACTTTAAACAGGAAATTACCAGTAAATTCTTTTGTTTAACCGTGTTTGAGTTTGCCAAGCATGATTTTATATGTTGCATTGGTAAATACAAGCAGGCATTCTATAATATCCAATAGATTTTCTTCAAACCCTTTGGACAAACATAGGATAGCCAGAGCGATATATTCACACCTTAGGCTAATTATCGCAAGAAAGAATAATGTATTTTAATGAGTATGAAGGTTTTGCGTTTTACCATTATTGTATTTATGTTAATTTATTTATTGCAACTTATCTGAGATCAGATTGTGCTATTTGACTTCAATGAGTGCTGTGAGACTTGTATTTGTATGTGGTACATTATTTGTATGTGGTACATTGTAACACAAAGGGCCGTAACTATTGTATAATAGACAACTCTTGTGTTCAGCTGTGATATAAAAGGGTGTTTGGTCTTAGCTGACCTACCCTTGAAAAATAAAAAATAAAAATATTGATAAATTACTATTGTTAGTTTGTCACTATGTGTCTGTCCCAATAACGAAATATCGGCCAATGATAAGGTTTTAATAACCAACATATATGTGATCAAATGCCTATTTTCGGATGTTTAAACTATGTCCGGATTCTACTCCGGTTATTGCCACACCTTGGTCTTCAACAAATTACGTTAAGCGTGTCTTCCATTCTTGTATGGCACATTACTCTAATGGATCACGAAATAAATTGACACAAATCACCATTTCAAGACGATGCCTGTAAGAACACTTCTATGTTTATTTAAGTCAAGGCTGCACTTTTTATCTCCCCCAGACTATTCTGGGGGACATATTGTTTTTGCCCTGTTCGTTTGTTTGTTGGTTTGTTTGCACAAACTTTAACATTGGCCATAACTTCTGCAATATTCAACATAACAACATGATATTTGGCAAGCATGTGTATCTCATGGAGCTGCACATTTTGATTGCTGAAAGGTCAAGGTCATCCTTCAAGGTCAAAGGTCAATTATATGGGTCAAAATCGCTCATTTTGGCCATTACTTTTTCAATATTCAACATAGCAACTTGATACTTGGCATGCATGTGTATCTCATTTAGCTGCACATTTTGAGTGGTGTAAGGGAATGTCAACTTCATTGTCAAGGCCATCATTCAAGGTCAAAGGTCAAATATACGAGTCAGATCGCTCAATAGGGGACATAGTGTTTCACAAACACATCTTGTTAGCTCAATATTTAGTTTTAGTTGAATACGTGTTTAGAACAGATACTTATTAAGAATAGAAACTTATATGACATAAGTAATATGTGGCAAAAAGTACTTTCAAGTTAAGGTAATGTGTTTTGAACATGTTTTTTGGCAAAGGCCACACTTGAAAATTGATTTGTTGTATGTATATAATGAACCCTTGAGCATGTTTCGTCTCCCAGCCATAACTTAGTCTTTTTTCACAATGGCACAATTATTACCCCACATTAGATGATCTCTCAAGCGTAAGAACCAACATCCGGAGATCAAGGTCAGACACATATGGAGTTAAAAGGACCAATCCTGTCCGTTTTGATGCATATATTGAATTTGGTTCAATTTTTGAAGACAACGCATGCTTTCGTTGGGAAAACAAATGCTTTAAAAGTATGGCTGCAAATTGTTGCTCAACTTTTTATCGAGTCGTTTTAGCTATATTACTGGTCCGTTCGTTGGTGTCCGCATAATGCTTTCTGAAGGGTGTGTATGCCATATCTCCATATATCCATGTATGTACTAATATTCAATTTAGACTTGAAATTAAAACAATAAATAGTGCGTGCAGTAAATTACGTTACTATCTCTATCGAATACGTATAGTAAATGTGCAACAGTGCATGGTCATATATAATGTGACTGGCCAATGATGATGATGGTTGTTTTTCGGAACTCCGTTAACTCTGGTTTGTCCGCCAATGTGGTACACATACAATTGACTTAAATTCACGGGGTAGAGTAATATCATTTAAATTACCATGACCTCAAAACTGTTTTTAATATGTGAATTAAGTGCATAAAACATTAAAACGTTGTGTCAACCTAGCAATGGAAATACAACAAATGACGGTTCTTCGGGGTGATAATGTGCATCCTCTGACACAAAATGAATATTATACTATCAAACCTCAAACATGGGCGATAACGCTGTGCCTGGACAGCTCGTGGTATGTTCTTAAAAGCTCGTTATAATTCACATGAAAGTATTTAATCTACAAAATCCGTTACATTCGATGGAAGGGAAGTAACTTGACTTTAACAAATACCCAAATTATTCGAAGTTGATCTCCATTGCAACATTATAAGAAATAATCATCACCAGTAACGTAATTACGATTTAAGTACGGCGATTTATGAACTTAGCGTTTCTCATTTTTGGACCAAATCCCGTCCGTGGCAATGAAGTACAGAAGATTAGTAGATTTTACATTTCCGACTTGTACTACGTACACCGATTGCTACTCCTATTTCATACTTTCACATGTGTTGCTTATCATCATTCCCTATCCACCAACCTCACTTTGATATGACTCAATTTAGTATTCAAATTGGATTTGTTGCTTATGTCCATCCCTATCCCCATATTACGTTTACATTGACCTTGAACTTATTTTGACGTAGTATAATTAAAACAATTAATTATGGCCTCTTTAGTATAATTCGTTATTTATAGAACATCTATTGCTTCAAGTCTTTGATACTTATGCTCGATTGGTCGTTGTCGGCCCAGGTACTACTTAAACGTACCCCGTGTACTCTTAGTATACAAGTTAGTATTCTATAATGGCATATGGCCATACTCCGAGGCACTTTTTGAAAAATATCTTTCATATTTTTTTTCTATTTCAATTGAACATCTCTTCCAAACACATTTTTAATCTGTATATTTTGTTAATTATTTCCCATTAATACAATCATCTGACATAAATAAGCTTACAGTTGGCACACCAAATTCTGGTCAGTCGGTGTTTTACGCGTTATTCTACGCTTTCCGCTCGCCCCTGATCATATCGAGACATTAGCAGATGCATGTTTTATTATTCAGTCGAATAAATTTATTCAATTTTCAGTCGAATAACTCATCAATATGTTGTGATATTATCGGTGTCTGGAGACCTTTTAATAAATATGTATGAATAATTCAATGATGAAATGAATATCTGATATAGTTATCATGCAGGGAGAGTACTGGTTGATAGGTTTACAACATAATCTAAATTATTTTATGAGCATAGCATACTGATTTATCTCTGATAGACTGCGATGCTGGCATTAATATTAATACTACATGTTTATTCGAATGAGTATGCGGTTGAACGTAACCATTTAAAATATTGGGACACATTTCGCAAACAAATAATAGAACAATCGTGAAAGAAAACATTGTACCCTGGGCGACAACAAACTGACATAATGGCAAAGCTGGTTTAAAAACTGCATACTCTGCCCTTATTATGTCTTCCACGCGTGACACTAGAAATAACACATTGCACAAGTCATGGATAGTTCTCAAGTCAAGGACAAACACCGGTCAAGATGGTTGTATTAAGAGTTCATTATTTGCAGCATATTCAGCTTTTAATAGTTTTCGCAGATGAACGATCAATAAATTTAAAAAAAGTATTTTATTCTGCGATTTTTTCTTGGTTTTGATTATATCGAATGGAAAAAAAAATAATGATTTTTTATTTCGCTCCTTCGCTCGCTGTTATTTTTTGGCCAAAATTCTTCGAAAAACTGATTAATTTGTTGTGTTTTATACATGACTTGCGGAATACAAAGTTTGGTATAAGAAGACTATTACTCGGTTTTTAATATTGTTGTGAATAATAATGTTATAACAAAACTATTCCAAGTGTTTAACATACTAAGATAATAGTGAATTTTCTCGCAGATTTTTTTTCATATACAATATCAATATGATTGTCTTATTACTTTACTGTATTATATGTGTCGTGTTCTGAGAAAACTGGGCGTAATGCTTGTGCGTAAATTGTCATCCCATATTAGCCTGTTCAGTCCACACAGGCTGATCCGGAACGACACTTTCCACCTAAACAATATTTTCGCTAAGAAGAGACATCATTTTAACGAAAAATTCCCTAAAACCGGAAATTGTCGTCCCTGATTAGCCTGTGCGGACTGCACAGGCTAATCTGGGATTACAATTTACACACAAGCAATATGCCCAGTTTTCTCAGAACACGACACATATAAGTAGTCAAAATGTTGATAGCTAAAAGAACGCATACTTAATATTTCACGCATGAATATTTGTGGAACAATTTGCTCTTAGAAAATATGCACGACATAGTAAAATAAAAAAAAAAAGCAAAATTAGTCACTAGAAATCCATTTATCGCTCTTGACTTTCGAAATCACCATCATGTATAAACTTTGAACTTTCGACTGGGCTATATCTTACTCAACAATAAGATAGATAAGAAACAGCGCGTAAGTAAATAATGTATATGTTTCTACTAACACCTCTAACAAAAATACGGTTGGTAGGCCGGCTTAACTTTGTTTTCGCGTACTTTTAACGATTTCCACTTTTATAAGAATATACAATGACATGCAGTAATCTTTCAAATCTGTATTAACATTATTTCTTTCATGAAGTTTTGTTTATTCAAAGTTCATTACGCGAATATGTTCGAATGTAGGATGTCTATATGTATTTTAGTGAAAATGTTCCAGTTAAGCATTACTATAACACCATTCTGGAATACCAAAATCAAGTTTAAGGTCTGCACAATGTGTAGTCTGATGTTATAGAATGTCTAGGTTAAAAAGGAGTATAATTTTTGAAAATAGAAAACTTTGGACTGCCAAAATCAAATTTAAGTTGGGCACAATGTGTAGCTTGATATTATAGGATATCTAGGTCAAAAAGGGGTATAATTTTGAAATTGTTGACGTATGATGATAAAAATCGAACAAGCACAGCTTCTAATCATGAGGAACAATGACAATGACATTTTAGTGATGAACGCTGAAATGAGAACACGAACGCCTCCGAAATGAAATTAGGTAAAAGGGCGGACACACAGACGAACAGACGCCCATGGCAATTCCAATATACCCCATTCACTACGTACCTTGGATATACAAACAAATTTCGGTCGGGTTAGTGGAAAAAACAACAACTTTTTACGTCATTATAATGCTGCATTTTCACGTTCGAATGTAGGATTTCTATATGTATTTTAGTGAAAATGTTCGAGTTAAGAATTACTAATAGAAAACTTTGGACAACCAAAATCAAGTTTAAGTTGGGCACAATGTGTAGCTTGATATTATAGGATATCTAGGTCAAAAAGGGGTATAATTTTGAAATTGTTGACGTATGATGATAAAAATCGAACAAGCACAACTTCATATAATGGGGAACAATGACTGCACATTTTAATTATGAACGTTGAAATGAGTAGAAGAACGCATTCGAAACGACATTAAGTATAAGGGCATAAGGACTTACAGACAGACGAACAGACGCCCATGGCGATTCCAATATACCAAATTTACTACGTACCTAGGATATACAAAAACATGTCGGTCGGGTTAGTGGAAACAAACTTTTAACGTAATTTTAACGCTGCATTTCCCGTCGTCGCATAAACGTTAACACGTCATTTCAAGGCATATATACGGATTGACGGACACCGCATTGAGCAATCGTTGCTTTACGTGTCATAGATTATTGTTTATTTACACCATATGTTCATTATGAACACGTGAAGTTTAGTTTTTTTTTTATTCATATTTGTTCTATGTTGGCTCACGCCTCTTCTCAAAGAGTAATGGTCAATGGTTACATATAGTTCCAATTTGTGCCGCTGTGCAAAAATTAAAAACTACAACAAAAACATTTTCGGGGGTGCGTATTCCACTCAGGCTTCAAGGTCTCAAATGACCTTCCCTGTGCCCTCATGACTGTATTATGTCTCTGATATACATGATGCCCAAGAGCATAAGATCTGATAAGATCTAATACGTATTACAATAATATTACATGATTTTAATCGCCAATCGTGATATAATGAGAATCTGCATTATAATTAGCATGCTTAAACAGGAATGAAATTGTAAATGTACAATCCTCTATTTTAAGTATTTTCAAAAAAATGAAAAACGCCCTATATATAACATACAAACACACATAAACAGGTCTTTCGTAAAAAAAACTATTATTAATAATGCACATGTTGACTATTGCATCATGTATAAGTGTAACCAACAATCTTATGAAGTTAATGCTTATTACAAACGTACGCTCATGTACATAATTTTATATTCAAGTTATCGGTTTTAAATTCAGAAAATTGTTCTTGTTTAAACACATTATGCGTTTTACAATTTCTTACAACACTTAAGTATAAAGGTTATTAATCTATTTGCGGGGTTGAACATATTTAAGTAACATTGACTGTTGTATATTTGTTAGATTCATAAACTNATGTTTCTATACCTTACCGTGGCATCACGGTGACATGGAAACCATTTTAATTAGCAGTCTCTATTATATGCGCACCGCGATAGCTATTACATTCGCATGCGATAGCTATGGCATGCGCACGCGATAGCTAGTACATGCGCACGCGATAGCTATTACATGCGCACCCGATAGCAGTTACATGCGCACGCGATAGCTATAACATGCGCCCGCGATATCTTTAAAAAAGCACACGCGATAGCTATGGCATGCGCACGCGATAGCTATTTCATGCGCACGTGATAGCTATGGCATGCGCACGCGATAGCTATGGCATGCGCACGCGATAACTTTTATGTGCGCACACGATAGTTTTGGTATGCACATGTCGGCGGAGAAGCTAGACCTGTGCTGGAAAACATCCATACGTATGCAATTGATATGATGTGCGCGTGCGATATGACGTGCCCACACGATATCTATTACGTGCACACGCGGTAGCTGACCAATGGGAATACGTATCACATCCGCCATTATCAAACCATGGACCAACGTTCTCAGAAGTAACATAATGCATGAGTTAACCCATTTATGCCTAGCGGCTAGAAAAAAGGCCTTAGCAAACAGCGTAGACCCAGATTTGACGCCGCATGATGAGTCGTCTTATCAGGGTCTGCTCTGTTTGCTTAAAGAAATGTTTCTGTAAGAAATATTCTAAATATAGAAATAAATATA